>JASANQ010001269.1:0-21246 GCA_030849645.1 Wallacemonas sp. Wsd | reverse complement strand
CCCCCCGCGCAAGCTGCAACAACACGTGTCCGTACGCCACACCCCGGGTGAGAATCGAGAGGTCGAGAAATGTGTTCAAAATAGGACAGCTCTCTTTTGCATTTACTCTGGCTTTAGGTTGCTCCTTTTCGTTGTGAGTTCATGTGAGGGTGGAGGCCGGCACCCAATATGAATGCGGGATACCGTGGTACCCACCAGCGAATGCGTGTAATCATTTCAACCAGAAGAAGGAGAGAGAGGGAGGGAGAGAGAAAGGTCGAAAGGCCCTCCCTCCCCCCAAACAAGACACACACAACAACAACAAAAAAAAACAAGTGGCGCAGTCTTGTCAGTTGAAATCGTCGGTGGCCATGAGGATTTGAGAGATGGCCTTGAACGCCATGACAAGCCGATTCAGCGGTGCATCGCAGGCCTCGTGGTCCTCTGCTGTGAGGGCGGAGAGCTGCCGCCACGCCTTGGGCAGCGCGTTGAGCAGCTGGCAGAGCTCGCGCAGCAGTCGCTTGTCGAGCGCGCGCAGCACCACCGCCTCCATCGCGCTCGGCGGCATCGCCGACGACAAGCCCGGACGTGTCGTCAGCGGCAGAGGGACGTCGTCGGCGTCCGCGGCCGTCGTGGAGGCCTCGGTGCCGGCAGTGGCAGAGGTGCCCAGACCTGCGCTTTCCCCCACGCTCACCGACGACGTCACGCGCGAGAGACCCGCTGGCGGCGCGCAGAGAGAGGGTCGCATGGCGGCCGCCGGGTGCGCCACCGAGCTGTTCACGACAGACGTGGGTAAGGCCATGAACGCGCCAGACACCATCGCCATGGACGTCGTGGGGGCCGCCGCGTGCGAGCCGGTCGCGGACATGGTCGCGGCACCGATGCGGGCCGACTCGGAGAACGGTGCCGCGAGCGGCGATGACGGCGAGGCCGGCACCGCGAGCACCGACGACACTGCACGGCGCAGTGATCGGCTCGTCGGTGGCGAGGCAGCGGTGGTGGTGGTGGCCGGGCTGTTCGACGCGTTCGACGCGGCCAGCGCCGCGGCGCGGATCGCCTCCTCCGTGACACCGCCCGTGCCCGTTGTGGCGGCCAGTGCACCTGTGCTGGGACTCTTGGCACAGTGCTGCTGCTGTTGCTGCTGCTGTTGCTGTTGCTGGTGTTGTTGTTGTTGTTGGAGAACGACGGAGACAAGCCCCGGTGCCGCGCGCGAGCTGAGGGTCTCCAAGTAGACGTAGATGCGGTGGAAGTAGAGGTCGAGCGCCTCGCTGACATTCTCATTCGCCCCAATTTGCGACGCGATGCGGGCGAGGTTCTTCATCATGCCGGGGAACTCAATGAGCAGACGACGGCTGAACAGCTTGTTGGCGGAGACAGGGGCGCTGGTGGCGGCGCCGTTTGTCGCGCTGGGCGAGGCCGCGCTGCTGCCGCCGCCGAGGGTGGCTGACAGGGGCGAGCCGTGCAGCCCGGCCAAGGCCGCACTGGCGGACGACGCGGCCCCCGACAAGTCAGGCGCGCTCGCCCCGGCGGCACTCGGCAAGGCTGCGACCGGTGAGCCGGCGTTGGCGACTGCCTGCGGACATGCGTAGGCCGCCGCGGGGGGCGGGAGACCGGTGCTCGTGCCGAGTGGCGCCGGCACGGGCGACAAGGTGCCCAGCCCGGCCGCACTACTACTTCCGCCGCCCCCTGTGCTGGCTGTCACCGGCGAGGCGCTGCTCGTCGTGATCGCGCGCTGCACCTCATCGAGCTGCACCTGCCAGCGCGGTCGCATCGCTTCCCCAAAGACCAGCGCGTGCAGCTCCGCGACGACGCGGGTCTCGTCGAGAAGCCGACAAATCCGCTTGCAGCCCTCAATAAACGCCTCATCGAGCAGCAGCATCGAGCTATCGCACCAGACAGAGCCGAGGATCGTGCAGACCGCCTCGTACTCGGCAAAGCTGTGGAAGCGCTTGAACAGCTTGCTCACGAGTCGGTGCTCGACGCCGAAGGTCAGTGTCGCGTACGAGGAGGCGAGCTCGCCCTCGAGCGCGTAGCACTGCTCCACGGCCTTGCGCAGCGGGAGCTCGCGCGGGAGGAAAAGACCGCCCTTGCCGCGGTACATGGCGGACAAGGAGGTGGACACGTTCTTGATGTTCTCCCACTGCCGTTTGAGAGACACGGCGGGGAGGTGCGACAGCGTCAGCCAGTCGAGGCGCGCTTGATCCTCCTCGGTGCGGCCCGGCAGGGGCAGCCCCGCCCCTGCCCCGTGGTCGCCACTGACTCCGCCGCCGGCGGTGACGCTGCCGTAGCCCCCATGCATGGTGGGGCTCGTGCCTGGCGCCGCCCCACTCGCGAGCAGCGCGGCATCGTTGAGGATGCTGAGGCTGTCGCGGTCAACGGTGCGGTCACGTAGTGGAGCGAGGAGGGCCCCAAAGAGACGCTGCCACGCCGGGCCTTCACGACTGCCCGCCCCACCCGCGCCACTACCCGCCCCTCCGTCGCGCAGAGCCCCAGCCGCTGTGCTCGGGTCTGACCAGATGCTCGACAGCTTCGTCATCTTGTCGCCAAAAAAGTAGCGCCGAACGACCTCGTCAGTGGGGTAGTACGCGCGCACCAGTCGCAGCCGCTCCTCCACCGGAAAAGGGAGGTATGTGCTGGTGAGAAAGCTGTAGGGGCGGCCCACGTACGCGTCGGCGGTGAGCACGTCGAAGAGCTGGTACTGCTCGGCGACCTCCTCAAAAAGGAGCTGACTTTTCAGCGCCGCCGCGTAGGACTGTGGACCGCCTTCGACCTGCATCAGCCGGCGTTGAAAGTCGAGGTAGTCCTCGTTGAGGAAGAACGACTTGGGCTTGCGCGTGCGTCGGCGGGCGGCGCTGGCCAGTGCCCCGGTGCTGCCTGTGCCTCTCGACCCCTCCACCTCCACCTCGCGATCGCGATGAGACGTGCCGTGCCGGACGGAGGTGGGATTGGGCAGCGCGCGGTCTTGCTTGGCCGTGCCTTTCCGATGCGTGGGCTTGAGCTTATCCGAGGCGTGCTTGGGAGGCGAGACGCCGACCTCCGTGGTGGTGGTGGTGGTGGGGGCGGTAGACGAGCGCGGGTCCACTGCGGACGTCGGTGTGCTCGGTGTCTCGCGGACTGCGGCCTCGGCCTCCCCGCGCCGCCCGTCGGCCGACCACGCCGGCAGCAGGATGGTATCGGCCTCTGACGCACTGCCAAGAGCGCGCGGGTCCTCGCGCTGGAGGCGCGGCTCCGCCTGTGCGAGCGGCGACAGGGCGGCCTTGGCCGGTGACAGCGCCGGCGCCGTGGGTGGTGGGGTGGCACACGGGACACCCACCCCGCGCTTGTCCGTGCCGGGCAGAGGGGCGGCGTTGTCGGCGACGTCCGTGTGCGTCGGGGAGGCGGATGTTTCCGTCATGAGGCGCTCCACCGTCTCCTCTACGGAGTAGCCTTCGAGGTAGCAGCGAAAGACGTGGAAGTCGATGCTCGTTGGCCACACAGAGCACGAGTGCATCAACACAATAGGCTTCATGGCGCGCGTGAGAAGACGACCCTGTGCGACCGGTGAAGACAAGAACAAAAGAAGCAAGGACGTCTAATAAAGGGACGCAAAAAAAAAAAGAAAAAAAAAGGCGAAAGAACGTCCTGCGAATGCACACGCCGATGTGTAAAAGCTTGTGCGTAGTGACGGCGAGCTTAGCAACAACACCGACAAAAAAAAATGAGATACACGAATGGGAGGAGAGGGAGATGGTGACTAAATGTGACACTCAGCCTCGCACAGCACGCACGCGCACGCATCATCATCATCATGGAAGGGAAGGTGCACTCGAGTGCCGGCGTCCGTTGTTGAGGGGAAAAAGCCCCGAAAAAGAAAAAAATGTCGGCAGTATGCGTGCAGAGAGACGCGTACACGGGCATCTTTCCAACGCGCGATGGCGCACGTGTTCTGCGGGTGACACCAGGTTACCCAACGCAACCGGCCACAAGCTTTGGTTGCCCTTCAGTCAACACGGTGACGCGTCCTTTCTGTATCCATGTCCTTTTTTTTTGTCAGCAAACGATGTGAATCCGGGCCTGCTCAAGATTAAACGTGATCATCTCGACAAACGCGGCCATACCTGGCGCCTCCCTCCTTTCCGGCCCCCATTCGCTGTTTTAGCGGGCAAAACTACAAGTATACGGTAGGTAGCAGAGCAACACACACAGAGAGAAAAGTAAGCAACACAAGTGGAGGGAGGGAGGTGACAGCAGAGAACAGCGACCGGATGAGCTCTAAGTGTACGTGATACTCCACAGAACTAAAATAATTGGAAACAGAAAAATAAAGAAAGGGGGGAAAGTAATTTTTTTTTCGCTTGACACGCACCGCACTCAATGAGAGTTTCAGATGAAAGGTGTACAACACAAATGGACCATTGCGAACGGCGAATTTCAAATGTAAAAATAGTAGGCTTATGAAACCAAAAAATCAAAAAAAAAGGGATGAACTAAGCAAGTCTCTATTCACGTCGAACGAAGACTGCACAAGAACGGAGGAAAGAAAAAACACGCATTCGATCAAAGAAAAAAAAAAAAGAAGTCACGAAACCACAAAACCAAGGTACAATGCGCAACTAAACCACACAGAGGCAGGGGGCATGAGAAGGGGGGCAGAAGCAAATGCGTTGGTGAGCACGCCATGTCACAGACGCACACACGCATGGACATCTTCACATGTTGCTCATTCAAAAAAAAAAAATGCCCCCACTCCATGGCTACCCCGGACATTTTTCTTCTCTACTGTGTAATTGATGTTCTATTTTCCTCCGTCTTTTTGTTGTTTTGCTGTGTGTGATTGCGACGTCACGGCTGCCCTCAACATCCCCGGTGCGCATTGCGATGAAGGGGGGAGCAGGGACAGGTGCCTTACAGCGTCAGCGTGGTCCGTCGTCAAAGGCGTTTCGAGGGGGAAAAAAAGAAAGTGAAGCTCTTTAAAAACAAAAACAAAAAGCAATACATGAAAAAAAGAAAGGGAACAAAAGGACGCCTGATATCTGTTCACTCAAGACGAACGCACTCCGGATCCAGAGGCCCAGTCGACCACCGTGTCCATCTTTTTCCTCATGCGCTTTCTTCTTCCACCATTTGCTGCATCACGCGCTCCACCAGCTCCGAGAGTTGCTCGCTCTGGCGCAACTCATTGACGATGAACCCGTGAATGGTCTGTGTGGACACGAGCCCGTCCGCCTGATTCTGCGCGACGGTGCGCCGATCACTCGGTGCGTGCGCCATCCAACAGAGAGGGCCGTTACAGCAGTGTCCAGAAGCGTAGTGCTTGCACATTGCAGTACGGAACTTGGTGGGCTGCGCGATTTTTTCCCAACCGCGATTGTGTTGGTGCGGCACTTCGTCAGCATCCATTCTATCCAAGACAACTTGCGGGTGACAGTCACTGAGACAGAATTTGCGTTTGCATACCTTTTTCGTAGGACGTCGCGCCGCTTGCTGACCTGTTGGCTCATCTTGTTCCAATAAGGAGGGACCAGACAGACCCATTTTTGTGAACCAATTATTGCCGTCATGGTAGTTGAGATCAACCGAATGGTCGAATGCTGTCATTGCCCTAGTACTCATATTCGTGGTTTTGTTTTCCTCAGTTGCGTTTTCTAGATTGTTTCCACGTGCTTTAATTTGCGTAAATGTTAACTTCGTGGCACTGTGGCGTGTATAGGTATTATTAGTTATTGTTACTTTTTTTTTTTGTGTGTGCTGTGGTGTGCAGTGCACTTGTGTGTGGGTGTGGGTGGGGGGTATATAGTCGTATGTATGCTGTACGTTCACGTCAAGTCAAACCCTTTTTTTTTTCGTCCTGGTTTCGTTAGAAAGAAAGTGTAGGAGAACGGACAGTAAACTGAAAATCAGGAGAATACTACCGGCCTCGTGGAGGGGTGATGATATCAGGAGCAAAAATGAAGTGAGTCAAAAGGACTGAAGGCGTGCCCAACGCAGAAAAGCAAGAAGAGCATGGACCAGGGGGAGGGGGGGTAAGGAGAGGATGTCGAAGAAGCAGTAGATACGATCAAGGCAGAAAATACAAGAGGGAGGTCGGCAGTGAAGTCGCGTTTTAAGCCCGCAGACGACCTCCCCTTTTTTTGTTTGTTTGGCGTCCTGTGCGCATCTAGGACGACTGGGAGAGAAAGTGAGGGGTGAACAACAACAGTAAACGAGAGAGCCATATCACGCTCATGTGCCTTTACATCCCCCTCTTTCTTTTTCCTTATTGCTCCCGAACACAACACCTTTTCGTTTTGTACTCGTGCATTTGTATTTCGCCAATAAAGATCGATACCTGATGCACAGGAAAGTGGGCGGAAAACAAACGAACGTGATAAAACAGGCAAAATACTCGCAGTGCCCAGAGCCAACGGCACGACACGCTACCTGAAGAACAATGGGGTAAGAAACAACAACAACAAAAAAAGAAAAATNAACACCTTTTCGTTTTGTACTCGTGCATTTGTATTTCGCCAATAAAGATCGATACCTGATGCACAGGAAAGTGGGCGGAAAACAAACGAACGTGATAAAACAGGCAAAATACTCGCAGTGCCCAGAGCCAACGGCACGACACGCTACCTGAAGAACAATGGGGTAAGAAACAACAACAACAAAAAAAGAAAAATTGTGGGAGAGGGGGGAGTAGCACGCACATATATATGGTACAGAAGTGGGGGGCCAAGACCTGGCTAGGTAGCAACAAACTACCTCCGCGAGTGCGGAGAACGGGGAGGGAGGGGGAGAGGGACGCGGCTTCGCACTACAGCACGACCACAGCCAGGGCCACGGTGAAGATCACGGCGGACGTCACGGTGAAGAACGCGCCACCGAGCTGTGCACCAAGGGCAGAGGACGGCGTCGTGTTGTTGTCGGTCGCCGCCGCGGTCACGCACGCGGTGATGTCGTCGTAGTACGCGTTCGTCATGGAGCAGACCGTGGCCGCCCGGCAGAAGCTGTTGCACTGGCTGTTGGGGAACGTGCCCATCACGCGCACGCCGCCGCTGTGCACGGTCAGGTAGTTATCCCAGCTCGCGTTGTCGGTCAGCAGATCGGTGAGAGGGTCACGCAAGGCGTCGACGCTCCCGAGTCCCCCGGTCAGGTCTAATGCGTCGGCAATGTCGACTCCAGCGTTCCACGCCGAGTTCACCAGGTAGCGCTGCTGCATGTTCGCGACGGTCCAGTCGCTGGTGAAGGTCGCCTCGAGGTACGCCGGGACGTTGCCGAAGATGGGTGAGATGGCGGGAAGGATCACGGCAGGCACTGTGCTTTCCTTGTGGGCGATCGGGGTGAACATGTGCGTGTGACCAAAGAGCTGCAGCGTGACCGTGCCCGCGTACTTGGCGAGCAGTTCGTAGTACTTCTCCTGGAAGCGCGGCTTCCAATACATGTCGGTCTCGGCGTCCGTGAAGGCACCCTTCTTGGCCACCGCGTAAAAGTTGATGGTGGTGGGGAAATGCGTGACGATGATCACCTTCTGGCCGGCGCTCTGGGCGGCGCTGAGCTCGCTCTCGAGGAAGGCGAACTGGCCACACGGGTCCGCCACGGAGGAGGGCACGGTCGGCTTGACTGTATTCGCCCAAATGAGCGAGTGCAGTGATAGCACGCGCAGGGTGGAGCTCACGACGCGCGAGTAGTAGCCGCACGGCTTCATCGTGGCCGCCTCGGCCGAGTTGAGGACGGTGTCGGCCAGGAGGATCTCCACGCGCGCCTCGAGGTCCGCCTGGTTGTTCGTGTTCCAGTTGAACTCGTAGTCGGGGATGACGTCGTTGTTGCCGAGGCAGCCGACAACGCTGGCCTGACCGCTCGTGTCGAGGGAGCCGCTGGTCGTGATACCGGCCAAGCCGGTGGCCTCGTCGACCCAAAGCGCATTCGCAGTGAGCCCGCTTGCTGTAAAGCCGTGACGCTGCCAGTCGCCCGCGTAGAGCGTGTAGGCATTTTGGCGCGTGCTCATGTCGGCGAAAAGAGAGTCCATCAGTGCCTTGGGGCTGTCGCAGTTCATCTGTCCCAGGGCCGCGGCGGCCGAGGTCGTGCACTTGTAGCCCTTCGATGCGCCGTAGAGGGGGTCGTAGTGGATGTCTGAGACAAGGGTCAGCACCTCGGCATGCGCACCAAGCACGCACACCAGCGCCACGAGGGCCAAAAGGCAGACGCAGCGTGTCGACATCGGCATAGTTGTTGTTGGTTTCTTTTGTTGGGTATATTCTTTCACGGTACTGAGTGCGAGTGTTTGACATGGGGGGGGGGGGGGGCAGGGAGGTGAACGATGGGCGGTGGCACGAAGAAAATGGGCGTGTCCAGATATACGTATACGTGTGCGTTCTCCATGAATAGAGTCAAGGAAGGTCGCATCGGGCGATGGCAAATTAAACAGGAAAGAGCGGCAACAGTGCACGCCGCCAACAAAAAAAGGGGGAGGGAGTGGTGCTATCAGTATGATCGAGGGATGGGATAAACTGAAGAGGCGGAGCATCTCTCTGCAGGACATCGTGTTTGTTGACAATTCGGGGAAAGAAGAGGGTAGGGAGGAGGAACAAAGTATAATAAAAAATGTAAAAAAAAAGTAAAGCAAATGCACAACAGCTGGTTTCAATGGGGCCCGAGGACAGTTGAAAGGATCGACTCTGATGCGAGCACCTTATAACCGGAATGAATCCGGAAGCGAGAGATCCTCCAACTAAGATTGATACAGGGGGGGGGGGGGAGATATAGAAAAAGAGTAAAAATGAGGAAGGAAGGCACTGTTTTGTGTTTTTTTTTTGAAACCGCTCATGTCCGCTTTGACCGCGAAGTGTCCGACTTGCGTGCTTGTGTCCCAGTGAGACTGCGTGCACATGATCGACGCTTTCAGCGTGATGAAGAAAAAGGAATGCGCATGCATGTACTACATCGCCACCTCTCCGCTAATGCTGTTCACCGTGGCGATTTGGCCACCAACGCGGGCGCCGTCCATGAGAGCAGGCTCCTCGTCGAAATCAGGCACCATCTTGCCCGCGAACTTCTCGCGCTGGGCGTCGCACTTAGCCTCGACGGCCTTCTGGATAAAGAAGGACACTGCCTTCATGTTGACGATGCCCTCTGCGATGTTCATCACCTTGGTGCGTAGCTCGGCCTTCGAGTGCGCCATCCAGCACACCGAGCCGCAGCAGCAGTGACCCTTCTTTGCGTGCTTGCAGATGGCGGTGCGGAACAGGGCAGCATCGGAGATTGTTGCGTTGCCCCGGTTGCGCTGTGGCGTCTTACGGCTGAGGACCACTGCCAGCTGCGCCTCCAGGGGCATGTCCGCCATGCAGCCCTTCCGCCTGCACGCCACAGGCTGCACGGGGGCAGGCGGTGGTGTCTGTCGACGAATGGGCTCGGCCTCGGGATGGCGAGCGGCGAAACGAGTCGCGGTGATTGGGCCAACAAGCGGCTCTGTCTCTGAGTAGAGAGTCGGGGGGCATTTGAACACCGGTCCATCCATGCTGTACGGGTCGTGCCTCCACGGGGGGCAGCGCGGCGTTTGTGCGTTGTTGAAGTTGTGCATGTTTTGTGCTTCTGTTGCCTTCGGTGAGTAATTAAAATCGCCGTAATTTCGAGGCTTGGGCGTGTGTCGGTGTTCTTTACGAACACCGTGTGGGTTATGTGTGTTGGGCCGAGAAGGCTCTGTGGGGGTTGCTTTGGTGGGTGGGGGTAGAGATCTGGGCAAGACCAACAGCGGCGGCAAGAGGGCAGACGAAAGAGATGCGTTGATGGCGTGTCGTCGAGGGAGAGAGAGAGAGAGACCGCACCTGCACTCCACACATGAGTAGGCACTGCACAGCGGCCAGATGTCTCTCTCGCGCACACACACAGACACAGTCACAGCTACAAGTTCACGTTCACGCGCAGCTGCATGTGATGCCGCACTCTACACAGCACGAGTCCTGTGTCGTCACTTGTGCCGGGTCCATCATCGCTGTGGTCATTTTGTATCGTGGTAACACGAAACAAACAACAAGAGAAAAGAAAGAAAGAAAAGAAAACAAAAGAAAACAAAAGAAAGAAGAAAATGAGTGTAAAGTCAAGCGATCAGTGCTGGGAGTTATACAGGACACACGTAGTTGCATCAACACTACGACGCTCCGCTCCTAATAGTCGCACCAATCAAACAAGTAGGTACAATAAACGAAAACACGAGTGTAATTGGGACCAGTCACGGCAACATAGGTGCATGCGAGGCTCTCTCACTGTTGGTGAGCACGACCACCACCGTCCACTGCCTCCTGCCGTGACAGCGCAATGCCATCGATCACGTGCCGACGTCACCGAGATGGACACGGATGCTGTGGGCGATGAACACATCGCCTGCCGAGGCCTTGTCGATGCCGTCTGCGATGTTCATCTCCATGGTGCGTCGCTCGGCCTTCGAGTGCGCCATCCAGCACACCGCGTCGCAGCAGCAGTGACCCTTCTTTGTGTGCTTGCAGATGGCGGTGCGGAACTTTGGCGGATCGGAGATTTTCGGTTTGCCCCGATTGTGGCGTGGCGTCTTGCCGTCGAGGAGCCGTACCAGCTGCTCGTGCAGGGGCATGCCCACCATGCAGTTCTTCCGCTCGCACGGCACAGGCGGACGATCGGCAGGCGGTGGTGTCTGTGGACGAAGGGGCTCGGCCTCGGGCTGGTGGATGACGAAGGCGGTCGCGGGTAAGTAACGGGACGGCAGCCGCCAGTACCGGCGAATACGCGGATTGTGTGGGTCTCGCGACCACACAAAGTTGTCTTCCGGACGTGCCTTGTCGATACTCTCCATTGTCCTTGCCGAGTAATGGAAAATTTGGCGCGTTTTTGGTCTTGGCGGTGTGTTGGCTTTCTTGACGAAAAACGAATGGCTTGCGTGTGTCGGGTCGAGAGGACTCAGCGGGAGTTGAGTTGCTTTGGTGAGTGGGGGTAGGGAGCTAGATGAGAGTAAGAGAGCGGCGGTAAGAGGGCAGAGAGAAGGGGTACGTTGATGGCGTGTCGTAGAAGGGGAAGAGGATGAAGAGGGCCGGTGACACCACGAAGATGGGCGTAGTCGAGGCAAGACGTGATTTTGCCTTCTCGATGAACGTAGGAAAGAGCTGTCGCTGCAAACACGATAAGGCGAACAGGACAGAGCGGCAACAGCACACTCCACCAAAAAAAGAAAAAAAGGGGGGGGAGGAGAGTGGACCACTATCAGTATCGCTAGGCCGCCAATGTGAACCCATCGTGCGAGATCCGGTGTGCCAAGTAACATGTTAGGTGTTGTTCATGTTGATGTGTTCTACTATCTACTAGTCGCGGACCAACAACCGACTACATCACAGTCGGCCTGTTGCACAGTTCGTGCGATACTACAGGGGCAAAGAAGGGAAGAGGCCTCGGGAATCGTGACTCCGCCTCCGTTCTGAACTTTTTTGGCTGAAAAAAAGAAGCAAATGCGGCGAAATCGTTGGGCGAATTGTGTGTGTGTGTGCGTGCTTAAATGTTGCTCATAACAGACAGGGCGCGCGCTGATACTGGACACGGCGCAAGCCGCATTCCGCGCGCGCCTTGAATCTGTACAGAGAGTCACAGCCAGAGGAAAGAAAATTTGTGTTCATAAACTTGGAAGAAAGACAAAGAGAAAAAGAGAAAAGCAGGCACATGACTGAGAGAGGGTTTTAAAACTCAGAGGATCGTAATGGACGTCCTCGCTTTATTGTTTACGCTGTTGTTGCTGTTTCGGTGCTGGTACTTTCTCAGTACTAGGTTGTGCCTAGCCGACTTGCTTGTCGGAACGAGGCGACTCGGTCAGTCCTGCCTTTGGCACTTGGTGGGTTGTTTGAAAGACGCAGATGGCTTCAGGTGTCGTGAGGCCATCCGCGACGTTCTGCTTGGCGGTGCGCAGCTGCGCTTCTCCGTGCGCAAACAGGCACTTCGCACCGCGGTTGCAACGCCCGTTCTTTTTGAAGTGCTCGCAGGTGGACTCGCGGAACCGCACACACTTCTCGTGCTTTGCCAGTTCAACGCAATCGGAATGATGGGCGTCCGTCAAGGTCCCGCTCAGGACGGCCTCGTTGGCTACCACTCTGGCCGCAATCGTCTTCAGCTTCTTGCGTGTAGCGGCGTGGCGGCGCTGGTTTTTCGTCTTCCGTGGTGAGCCGTGTGCGGTAGTCGCGTTGGCGCAGTGACGGGTGACTACTGTGTGCGGCTGTGAGGGTTGGACGCCAGCGAAGCCGCTGCCTTCAACGGGCAGGTCAGTGCCGGTGATCCACTGCGGCAGCTCGTGCGACGCATCCATCACCTTTGGGCTGTAGGGATCATTCCTGCGCGTGGGCGTCGTCATAGTACTGTTGTCGGGCGCGAGGGGATGAGTTATGTTGTAATAGTGTAGAGGCGGGTGACAGTGGAGGGTGTCTGTTTAGCGAGAACACGAGAATTTTTTGATATTTAATATCAGAAACCTGAGAGGTGTGTGTAAGAGGAACAAAACAGAACAAAACAGGGTCGCACACACATGTATGCATCGCACGATTTACCCCAGTGGTGAGCGTGGAGGATCAAGAAGAGAGAGGGATGTAGGGAAAAAGAAAAGTAACCATTTGCGCTACCCATCGCAGAGGTAATCGAAGGGATGAGGGGCTTTGACCTGACGTGCTGTCCGAAGAAGAAAATCTGCAGACACACACACGCGCGCATACGCACCTCGGCGAGTGTCTGTGTATCATAACACGTGAATTGCGAGCCGCAAACCGTAAAGCCAGTAGGTGGAAAACAAGACATATACGAACAGCAGGAACGATTAAAATGCAACATGTGGCAGCGAGGCGTGCGGGGGGGGGGGGGGGGGAGCAATCGACGTGGCGACGTGAACGACGGTGCAGGGCCGTTCCTCCGGCGTGGCATTCACCTTCACAGAGGTGCACGCGCCGTTGTTCTCCCCATTCACACCCGCTCTCAGATGCCGAGGGACTTCATGACGTCGAGCACCTTCTTGGCCGTAGCCGTGCTCTTGGGAACTGCCGCGACGGACTTCTTTGCGGCGACGGCCCGAAGAGGGGCAGGGGCTGGTGTCGTCCGTGGGGTCGTCATCGTCGTCGTCTTGGTTGTGGCGGCGGGTGGGGTCGCTGCCGAGAGACGCGGAGGCGGCGCGGCGCGGGTGATGGGCCCCTTGGGCACTGCTCTGGCCAGCTGCGTCATCGGCGTGCAGGACGCCGCGACAGCCGCAGGCCGCGTAGGGCCGTCGACTAGCGCCGGTACTTTCACGCGAGCGGTCAGCGGCGCGGCGGAGGACGGCACCAGCGCGGCTGTCGATGCCACCGAGGCCGCCACACGCCTGGTCTGCCGGCGTCCGAGCAACATCGCCGGTGTCGTGGTCGTGGTCCCTGGCGGTGCCTGCTGCCGCCGCCGTGAGGGACGCGTGCGTGGGGCACGACGGCGATGTGAGCTGCGCTGTGTGCCGGTGCCGGTGCGGAGGCGCAGACCGCGCAGCGCGGTGTGCAGGGCCACCTCGCACGCCTCGACGGTGTCGGGGAGAGGTCGTGCCAGCGCGTGCTGCGCGCGCGTCAAACAGTGCACGCACACCGGCACAGACAGCGGCCTCCGCAGCGGCAGGTGCAGCGTGCGGCCGCCACGTGCTTGTGGGAAGCCACAGCGCGGGCACCACGTCCGGGAAGCCAGGCCGCGACGGCCTTGCCGCCACAGCGCGCGATTTCGGCCGCTGTGGGTTCCGCCTTGTTGGTCCGTGCGCGAGCGGAAGCACGGGCCGAGCGGCTTCTGACGGCCGCGTGCGAGGGCATGGGCACCGTAGTGCGCCGCGAGGGCGTGGCTCAGAGGCCCGGCGAGTGCGCGCGAGGCGAGGGCGTGCACGGCGGCTTGATGTGGTGCCGCGAAGGGTAGACTCGTAGGGACCTGCAGAGGCTGCAGGAGCGCCTGTGAGAGGGAGGCGCAAAAGGTGGCGCCCGCGAGCTGCATGGCGAGAAGGAGCGGTGGATGCGACGCGAGGCTCTTTGGCACCGTTGCCGGGTGACGCAGATGGTTCAAGGTGACGTCGTCCATCGCTTCTCTCTCTTTTCCAACGTTCTGTGCTACCCAGACGCGAGAGAGAGAGAGAGAGGGAGAGAGGGAGAGTAAGAAGGAAAAAAAAAAAAAAAACAACACCGCAGCAATGAAAGGAGAAGAGTGAGAGAGCAGAATAGGACAGTGAAAGAGTAGTGGCGAACACGGTGTGAAGCATCAGTGACGTAGAATCGTACGCACGTGTAACAACAAGCAGTGTGTAAGGCATAGCAAGCGCCAAGGGCAAACTGGGCCGAAGTAGAGTCACCGCAGGTGAGTCGAAAGAAAAAGTCGTGTTGAGAAAAGGACTATCACCGATCCGTGACGGGCAAGAGGGGATCGCATGGAGAGAAAGCGGTCAGCGCGTCTCTGTCGTGTTCATCGTGTTTGTTGACAATTCGGGGAAAGAAGAGGGTAGGGAGGAGGGACAAAGTATAAAAAAAAATGTAAAAAAAAAGTAAAGCAAACGCACAACAGCTAGTTTCAATGGGGCCCGAGGACAGTTGAAAGGATCGACTCTGATGCGAGCACCTTATAACCGGAATGAATCCGGAAGCGAGAGATCCTCCAACCAAGATTGACACAGGGAGACGATATGAAAAAAAAAAAGTGAAAAGGAAGAAGAAAAAGTCTTCGTTTTGTGTTAATTTTTTTTTTGAAACCGCTCATGTCCGCTTTGACCGCGGAGTGTCCGACTTGCGTGCTTGTGTCCCAGTGAGACTGCGTGCACACGATCGACGCTTTCAGCGCGATGAAGAAGAAGAAAAAAAAGCAAATGGAGTGAACCGAAAAAAAAAAAGACAAAGAACAAAAAATGCACAATACAGTTCAAAATGCTAGGTGAGAATCGGCATGCACCTGCTACATCGCCGCCTCACCGCGAATGCTGTTCGCCGTAGCGATTTGGCCACTAACGCGGGCACCGTCCATGAGAGCAGGCTCCTCCTCGAAATCGGGCACCATCTTGCACGCGAACTTCTCGCGCTGGGCGTCGCACTTAGCCTCGACGGCCTTCTGGATAAAGGCGGACACTGCCTTCATGTTGACGATGCCCTCTGCGATGTTCATCTCCTTGGTGCGTTGCTCGGCCTTCGAGTGCGCCATCCAGCACACCGAGCCGCAGCAGCAGTGACCGTGCTTTTCGTGCTTGCAGATGGCGGTGCGGAACAGCAGCGGCTTCGCGATCCTCCCTTTGCCGCGGTTGTGCTGCGAGGTCTCGTTGCCGCGGAGCCGTTCCAGCTGCCCCTCCAGGGGCATGCCCGCCATGCAGTCCTCGCCCTTGCACGCCACACGCTGCGCGAGGGCAGGCGGTGGGGTCTGTCGACGAAGGGGCTCGTCCTCGGGGTGGCAAGTGACGAAGGGGGCCTCTGTGAGCTCGACAGGAAGCGGCTCGGACGGTGGGTTGCGTGTCTCCACCCACCCGTACTCCCTTCGGCCACTCGGGCTGTACACGTCGTGTCTGTAAAAAGCGCACCGTCCCGTTTGTGTGTTGTTGAAGTTGTGCATGATTTTGTGTCAGTTGTCTTTGTTGATTAGTTACAAAATTGCCGTCCTTTGATGTTCGGCGGTGTTTCGATTCTCTTGACGAAAAGTGTGTTGGTTCGAGATGATTCAGTACCAGTTACGTTGCTTTTGTGGGTACGGACGGTGCGTGAGAGAGGATAAGGCGCGGAGGCAGGTAGGTAGAGAGAAGAGAGAAGAGACGTGTTGATGGCGAGACACGCAGGGGAGAAGCGAAGAACGAGGTCGAGCCACGTCTGCACAGAGAGCTGAGGCCGCTCATTGTGAGTGCACGACAGTGGACAGGCATTCAAAACACCGGTGAAGATGCCTTCTCTGGCTGTACGGGTCTTGCGACGTCCCCGAGCCCACGTGTGAGGCACCACGGCTCGTAGGTGCGTCAATCTCACTTTGCATCTATTCTTCTTGAGCGATGTTTTCGCTTGTGTTCATATGCAGGAGGTAAACGGCACATATCCAAAAACAAAGCACGAACAAACTTTCATTGCTCATTATCGGAGACTGAACCTTTTCACACTCTCAAGGAGTGAACTTGAGTCCGAGCATGAACAGGGGGTGCGCAGATGAGAAAAGTATTCGGCGACCGTCCCCGTGTTCAAAGAGAACAAACAAACAAAAATGCATTAAATTCGCACCGTGTAAATGCGGGCATCGACGGTGAAATCGCGGCGCGACACGATGATTTATTTTTCCCCTTGTGTGGTGATTCATCTTCAGTGCGCATTTTATATTGGTCGACAAGACCACAATGCGTGACACTGGAGTGAGCTCACCAGAGCAAGAGCATAGAAAGAAAAACAAAAAACAAAAATAAAGAAGTACAGAAGAGGCGCTAGAGCCACAGCGAAGGCGATCCCAAGGTTCAGAGAATCGCTTTGTTTCTATACCCGACACGCGGTGCTCGTTGATAATGGTAGCCTTGCAGAGATGAAAAAGAGGGGAAAAAACTACCCACGTGACGCGCAGAGTCGCCATCCATGAACCTTGGGGGGGGGGGGGGGGAAGCGCGTCTGGTCACTCTTTGCCTTGCTCACCCTCAACACTGAGAGAGGCCCGCAACTCGCTTTCCTGAAATGCTTCCACCGCCTCGCGCGTGGTGAGTCCGGCCGCCTCGTTATCCTCCGTACGGCGCTCTGTTGCCTCGCTGTGGGCCATCCAGCACAGGGCCCCAAAGCAGCAGTGATTGGTGTTCGCATGCTTGCACAGATCTGTGCGAAACTTGAGCGGCCTCAGCACAAACTCATGGCGGCCCTTACTCCTTCGTGTCATCGCAGGGACTTGGCCGGTCTCAAGCCGCGCAAGCACCCGCTCGTTAGAAAGCCCCCACAGGCAGTTCTTCTCGCGCGGGCAGCCGCCCTCGGGTGGCGCGCTGGTGTCGTCGCGGTCCGGTACAGACCTGTGAGGCGATGCCGGCGGCTCTGATTGTGCAGCCGTCCCGGTTGTGTGTGCACGCGGTGCGTCGGGATCGTGCGTACCAGAGTCAGCTTCGTGGCGGGGATGAGACATGAGGGAGGAGCGTGATGGTGGGCTTGTTTTCTTCCGTTGTTGTCTTCGAGTATGTGGCCGAAATAGCGACAAGAGCAGAAAAAAAAAAGAGAAAATTATTAATGAGAGGTGTCATGCAAACAGATGCGGTGGTGGTGGGGGGTGGGGGTGGGGGGGGGGGGCATTGCATGTACAGTGAGAGAGAAGGAAAAGTAGTCGAGCCACAACACCGAGGCTGGTGGCGAGTGGCGTGTCCGCGCCTACACAGCCAGCCATCACACGTCTCCACTCGCGAGGAGGGGAAGGGAACGGGTGTCCCGGCATTGTGTTGATGTCGCGACATGAATGACGTGACGCACAGAAAGCAATCATCTATGATCTCTTCTTCTTTTTTTTGTTTTGATATTTCATCTGTATGTGTGTTGTTGTGAGGTGAAAATCGATGGAGCATATTGAGATAAAGAAGGAGCGCCTCCGGGGTGTACCGCGCGGCGCACTCAGTGTTGTCTTCATTTACATTGGCGGCTAGAGCGCAAAAGAAAAAAAAAGCGGCAGGTGAGGGGCGTGTGAGGACGACACCAGCGTCCCATCACCTTGCAAAACAGCGAGGAAGTGTACGAGTGCAACGGATCGACGACAGCACCAACACATGCTCATCGCGCACGCTCATCGCGGTCGCGCTGAGCCTTCCCGACAAGAGCGTCAGCCGTACTGCCGGCGACAGCCGCGCGCTCGAGCTCATAGCGGACCTGCTCCATCGACAGGACCGACTGCTTCAGGCCCTCCAGGAGCCGCTTGTGGCTTTCGAAGAGGAGAGACTCGGCAGACATGTACCAGCCGAAGCGTTCGTGTCGCAGTGCTTGGTCGCGGTCTGTCCGCGTGCGGCGCTGTGCGTCCGTCAGGGCCGCGTCCGACTCCATGGACGCAATCACCGCGGTGCGCGACAGGCGCGACGTGAGCCGGCGCTTCTCTCGGACGCTGTCCTCGTCGGCCCCACTCTGACTACCTGCGTCCATCGGCCGCGAGGCCCCGTGGCGACGTGTGTGATGCTGCCACTGCACGTACAGCTCATGCCGCTGCTGCCAGAGCTCCGCAATAAGCCGCACTTTGCTCTCGCGGGTGGTGAGCATGTGCTGCTGCAGTACTGTGTTGGCCACCATGTTCACCCGCTCCACCGATGATCGCGGGGCGTCATAGTGCGCCAGCTTCAGGCGCGACTCCACCTCCAGACGACGCCAGAGTCGGAGCATGCGCTGCAACGCGCGCTGCTTCTTCGCCAGGCAGCCGCGCAGGAAGCGCTGCACACGACGCACCGAGGCCATGTACAGCCGCGCGTGCGCCCGGAAGCGGCCGATGCGGTAGTGAAGCAGATGCGTGCGGATGGCGTCCACAGCGCCCATCCGCTCCAGCGTCCCCCCACCGACGGTTGAGCTGGTGCTGAGGCGCTCAGGGGCAGTGCGCGGAGGCGGGGCGGGCACCACCCGATGCGTGCTGTTCTCGAGACGACCCACGGGCGGCACCGAGACGGAGGCCTCCGGGGCGGTCGTCGTCGTGGTCGCCGCGGGCAGCGTCGCCTCCACGTCCCACGGCGCCAGCTCGCGCGCCACGTGGGCGAGCGGAAAGGCGCGCGTCAGGGTGGCCGCGCCGACGAGCGGCAGCAGCACACGGCGCACCATCTCCGCCGGCACGAGCTGCTGCTTGTGGGCCTCCACCGGCGCGTTCAACGGCAGCAGGGAGAAGCTCTGCACCATGAAACCGCACCCGTCGGGCTTGGCGACGGAGATGAAGTCGCGCTGGAGCACCTTCACGGCGCGGCCCTCCTCTGCCCGCCGGAGCAGCGCGGCAGACGTCGGCGGGGACAGCGGCCGCGGGGGCGACAGACGTCGGGCCGCGGTCTTGCTGCCCGGTGCGGATGGCGGTGTCGGCACCGGCGCAATCGGCGGCCGCGCGGCGGGCCGCGCGGCGGACTCCGCTCGCGGTGTGTCGGCGTACAGCCGTGTCGTCAGGACACGTGCCTCCTCGTGGAAGGCGTGGCCGCGGAACAGGAAGCGACCCGTCACTGGGTCGAGCAGCAGGCCGTGCACGCAGAACGCGGGGTCCTCCGTGAGAGCCACGCACGCGTGCACGGCGGCCCCCACGCGGGGCCCGGCCGCCTGGCCCTCCGTGGGCTCGTCGGTCTCGCTGTCGCTGCCGCTGACGGCGCACACCGGACCGTCCGCGTCGAACCAGGCCTCCTCAAACCGGTAGCCATTGTAGCGGTCGCTGAAGGGGAAGTGCGTGGCCTCCACCAGGCGCAGAATGTCCTCCTCTTCGGACTGGTCCGGCCCGTGCGGCGACGACCGACGCGGTGCCGAGGCCGCGGCCTGCAAGGGCGTGCTGGCGCTCTCTGAAAGCCGCTGCCGCAGCGACGAGCGCTGGCTGTTGTTGCTGCCGCCGACCTCGTCGCTGCCCGCGAAGAGACAGGACTCGCCGTGGGCAATGGCCTGGCGCAGCGCCACGTTCTCCACCTCCCGGCCAGCGGCCTCGAGGAACGCGCAGACCGCCCCGAGGGTCGGGTCGGGCAGTAGGCGGTGGGCCGCCAGGGGCCCGCTCTCCGTGTGCGTGAGACGGCGCGCCATCACGACCGCACCGCCCCCACCACCGAGGGCGGATGGCCTCTGACCAGTCAGCAGGCCCGGCTGGGCCATCAGAGAACGCGTCGTGCCGGAGAGAAAAGAGGCGTCGTTGGTGAACAAGCCGGTGCCGAGGCTTTTACGACCGAGGCGGCTTCCGCCTGACAGGGTCGCCGTCGTGGTGGTCGCACCCCTGGCGGCCACGGTGCCGCCGGCGCTGCAGTCGATGGAGCTGCGGAGGGAGGTGTCCAAGGACTGCGGCGTCAGGCTCAGCGAGGCCCGCAGCGTCGGTCTGTGGAACGGGGAGAAGTCGCGCAGACTGAAGACATCGGGTCCACCGTGCAGCGCGGCCGGAGTGGCGACGCCGTCATGCGTGCGCTGGCTGTCGAGAAGGGAGGCGCGTGGAGGCAAGGCCGCGCCGGTCGATTTCCTCGTCCCCATCGCGGGCGTCCCTAGAGACGCCGACCGGTCCTCCTCGACCACACTCGCCTCTGACGGCGGTGCGGCGCGGGAAAATGCAACGCGCAAAAAAGACGAGGGCACCTCGTAGGCTGTGGCGGCCGACAAGGGCCGATTCGCAGGCGGTGACAGCGGGGCCTCTGCGGACTGCCAGGGCAAGGACAGGGAGGGCTCCGGCAGCGGCGATTGCGTGGCCGTGTGCCGTCGGTACGTCGGAGTGGAGACGCTGTTGTTGTACGTGCGCGCGCCGACCGCATTGACCGCCAAGGCACCGACGTGAGTGACGCCAAACGGGGTGTCGTGTGAGTTCGCGCTCCAGTTCATGCTGTTTGGGTGTTCTTTGTTTCTGCCCTCGACGTGTGACACAGACAAGTGGCCGAACAGTAGGCCTAGACGTGTGCATGAGTTGGGTGAGGTAAAGAGCCACGTCGCACACACGGTGAACGAATACGAAGAGCGAGACGAAAAGGGAGAGAGAGAGAGAGAGGGAGGAGGTAGAGAGTAAACAGTATGACGTGGTGTATTTGAAGAGGAAATAGAATGCAGGACACAATACAGATGACCATCGCACGCCGTGCAAAGTGTGAACCGCAACCCCCGGCGACACACACACACACACGCACACAGCTGCCCCACAGGAAGGAAGGGAACACGCATACACCGTTGGGTGCAGTGAACCACAACGCTGTCAAAGTGGTGGGCCGTGTCCGAAAACACCATGGAGGGCGGGACACGATTACCACGCTCAGGCACGTCATTGCACAGTCTGACGGGCACCTGAACTTCGTGATGCGTTGTGTCTTGGGCGGTGGAGACTCGCTCTAGAAGACTGCCAATCGATGCAGCCTACGAGGAGGTGACCACATATCGGTTTGTATATAGCTTTTTTTTTTTTTTTTGGAATGACATGAAAAGAAAAATCAATTTTGTTAAAGAAATGATCCTGCTCTCGCTGTGAGCTATTTGCTTGTGCATTCCCACGTGCCTCACGATCGTCTTCTTCGAGCTCAGTGGCCGCGGCGACAAGGAGAGGCTTTCAGCGCAAGGCAGAAGGCCTGGAACCAGTGCATCGCGTCGCATGACGGAGAAAAGGCGAACGAGCCGAGACGCGCGGAAGCGTGACTAACAAGTCTGCCAATCTTAGGCCTCGATCGCCTTG
>JASANQ010001268.1:0-130655 GCA_030849645.1 Wallacemonas sp. Wsd | reverse complement strand
TCTGCGCTGCCCAGCTCCACGGATAACGGGTGTTTCGCCACTCAAGGCGCCAAGTGCCCCGATGTCGGCAAGTGTCTTGCTGGTGATGACACCACCGGCACCCGCGCTCCCGACGTGGCCTCCCTCGTGTCTCTTCTCCCCGTGGCCATCGTGGCTACCGTTGCTGCCTTCACGGCCCTCTTGGCCTAGCAGACACACGCGCAATGGAGAAGTGCACATGCTTGACTGTCATGTGCGCGAGACAAAGAGGAGACACGCCTCCATGGGGGCATGTCAGTCGAGTGTCGACTACACACACTGTCGACGCGACTCTTCTTTACTTTCTTACAGAAGTGTTGTACCTGAGTACTTCGCTTTCCCGTCATCGCCTATGCCTGACATGCTCTTGCACCTCTCACGTACCGCCGATCGTAGTATACACCTTCTGCAGTGCCACTCCGCTGGCACAGTGTTCCCCAACAACTCCATGCCCTTGTATCGCGATGAGAGTGCACGTGACATGCACTGGGCGTGGCGACTGTCTAACGTCTTCTTTTTTGTTTTCCTCACCGCCAGCTTCCATCAAAAAATGGCTTGGATCGTTCGATTTCGTATATGCGACCCAGTACAGATGCTCGGAGCTCCAGGGTGGTGCGTGAGGTGGTGCGCGCTTCAACGGTGCACCGGTGTGCTCTCATGGACTTCCCGAGCATGGTAAATTCGCTCTCGTGTGCCCGCACCGCTTCTCTTCCCTCGCCACCTGCCGCTCAGAATGGCTCTACGCGTGTCTCTCTCTCTTCTGTGCCGGTCGTTAAACGGTGTCCCGGGACAGGTGTGTCGTGGTGCGTGCCCTGCTCACACTGCGGCTTACCCTGACAGTGGGCCCATGAGCTACTCAGTATCACGTCTGAGTCAATATTTTTTTCCTTATTTCGTCCGTCTCGCACGTGTTCGCACTCCATTTGTTTGCACACCCCTCTCTCTTGTTCCTCCTCTATCATTGATATATATACAAACCAGTTCGACTATTGACTCGGAGGGTGCACCATCCTCACTCATTGGCTGTCTTTCCCTCACTTCACCGCAACAGGCGCCGTTTGCAGCTGTACTCTCCACGACCGATCTCGCCGCCAAGCTTTCCACATGTCCGCCGACCCTGCTTCCCACATTGTTTCCCACATTGCTTCACTCCCTACCTTACTCCTCCGCCCACTTATCACTGCAACAGACCCTAAGCCTTCCCTTTTCAAACGAAGCCAACACTTAACCACATTCTCTCTCTCACTCTCTCTCTCGCCCACTTAACGCCGTCCACCATGCCGTCCCTGTCCAAGTGCCTCGTGCTCCTGTGCCTGTCCGCGGTGCTGCTCGCCTCCACCGGCGCGTTTGCTGCCCTGGACACCGCAACGGCGGCCTTCATCCAGGCCCTCGGTACCAACGTTGGCACCGGATGGGACAGCACCGCCGATCCGTGCACTTACAGCGGTATCACCTGCGTGACCATCACCGGCGAGACGACCTACCAAGGTGCGGAGATTGCTCTGGCGGGCCGCAGCCTCGTAGGCACTCTGCCCGATGCCAACGGTGCGTCGTACATCACCAAGATTGACCTGAGCGACAACAACGGCATCAGTGGGACCTTCCCGGACTCGTGGGCCAGCATGACTCGCGTGACTGACATCGATCTGAGCAGCACGCAGCTGACTGGCCAGGTCCCCGACGGCTGGAACGGCATGGTTGCCCTCCAGAACATCAAGATCAGCGACACCCAAGCGTGCTACCGTTTGCCCAGCTGGTCTGCTGATAAGCTGGTTGCTATCGTCACGATTGACCTGTCCAACAACTACATCTACGCGCTTACATCGTCTGGCTTCAGCGCGCTGGCCTCGTCAACAACGCTGACGAGTGTGGACATTGACGGCAATCCGCTGTGCGGCTGCGTGAACGACGAGTGGCGCAGCAACTCAGTTCTGTTGGCTGCTGCGCAGTCTGCGCTCCCAAGCTCCACGGACGCCAACTGCTTTGCCTCTGCCGGCGCGAACTGTTCCAATGGGGACACTTGCTTGGCCAGCGCGCCTGAGGAGACCACCTCCACGCCTGAGGAGACCACCTCCACACCTGAGGAGACCACCACAACGCCTGAGGAGACCACCTCCACACCTGAGGAGACCACCTCCACACCTGAGGAGACCACCACAACGCCTGAGGAGACCACCTCCACACCTGAGCAGACCACCACAACGCCTGAGGAGACCACCACAACGCCTGAGGAGACTACCTCCACGCCTGAGGAGACCACCTCCACACCTGAGCAGACCACCACAACGCCTGAGGAGACCACCACAACGCCTGAGGAGACTACCTCCACGCCTGAGGAGACCACCTCCACACCTGAGGAGACCACCTCCACACCTGAGGAGACCACCACAACGCCTGAGGAGACTACCTCCACGCCAGAGCCGACGACAACAACGCCCGCGCCCACCATTGGTCCTGACGCGGCCTCTCTCGTGTCTCTCGTTCCCTTAATGAGCGTTGCCGCGGCCACCTTCTTGGCTGCCCTCATCGTCTAACAGACACACACTGTCAACAAATGCACATTCTTCACTGTCGTGAGTGAGAGACACGGGACACATGACTTGTCTATTCACATTTGTCGTAAAATGCCAGTGACATGGCGACGTTTACCTTATGTCTCTCACACACCACTCTTTGCTTTCAATTGTGTTTTTTTTCATATATTTTTTTTCAGCACATAGATATATATCTTTGTTTCCGTGCCCACCAACATGTCGCCGTTTGTACCTCACTGAGCTGAGTAGCGCCACTCCGTTGTCGCTGTCTTGACTCACTCGGCGCGGGGTTCCTTAACAACCCCGGTGCCCTTTTATCGAAAGTGAGATGCATGAGTTGCGCACTATGTACCGGGACCGTCTACCTTTTCTCTCTTCGCTCCTTTTCTCGCTCATTGTTCACGCTCTATGAAAAAGCGTATCCTGTTTGACCCTGTAAAAGCGGTCAAGCGCAGATGCTCGGTGCACCGGGGTGGTCCGTGAGGTGGTGCTCGCTTCCACCGAGTGCTGGTATACTCTCATGGACTTCCTGTGCACGCCAAATATGCTGTTGAGTGTCCGTCGTCTCTCTCCACACCTGCCGCTCAGATGGGCTCTCCAACAGCCCGCATTCTGTGCGGTCGTCAACCGATGTGCAAGTGGAGTCGTCTCGTAATACCTGTTCTGTTCACACTGCTGCTTACGCTGTCAGTGCGTTCACGGGCCATACAGCAGCACATCTAGGGCAATCTTCATTCTTCTCTTTTCTGTGTTTGTCTTTGTTTTTTTTCCCCATTCGTTTACAGCCCTCCCCCTCCCCCTTTTCCTTTCAACAGTGATATACAACTATTTCGACCAAGTACTTCCAACAAACAACAAACGTGTCCTCTTTTCCAGCGCACCGCACTGGTGCCTGCTGCAACAGGCACTATTCGTCTCTATGCCTTCGGTGGCGTGTCTGCGCAAGCTTAGCTCCCCACGACCGATCTCTCTCCCCCCCCTGTTTCCATGTGCTCCTTCAATCTACTTCACACATTGTCCCACCTCCTATCTCTTACTCCTACCAAAAACCACTACTTCAACGGATCTAAGTCTTCCTTTCCAAACGAAGCCAAAACCTAACCACATTCTCTCTCTCTCTCTCTCTCTCTCGCCCACCTAACGCCCTCCACCATGCCGTCCCTGTCCAAGTGCCTCGTGCTCCTGTGCCTGTCCGCGGTGCTGCTCGCCTCCACCGGCGCGTTTGCTGCCGTGGACGCTCTCACGAGCAAGTTCGTTCGCAACCTGGGCTCCAATCTGGGCACCGGCTGGAGCACCACCACCGACCTGTGCTCCTTGGATGGCATCACCTGCGTCGATGTCGGCATCGGCCTCTTCCAGGGCGTGGAGATTGCCCTGTCGGGCCGCGGTCTCTCGGGCAACCTGCCAGCTGCCAATGGCGCCACGTACATCACCAAGATCGACCTCAGCAACAACAACGGCATCACTGGCAACTTCCCCGACTCGTGGGCCAGCATGATTCGCGTGACTGACATCGATCTGAGCAACACGCAGCTGACCGGTCAGATTCCTGATGCTTGGAACGGCATGCTTGCCCTCGAGAACATCAAGATCAGCGGCACCAAGGCGTGCTACCGCCTGCCCAGCTGGTCCGGCGCAACCATGACGAAGCTCACCACGATTGATCTCTCCAACAACTACATCTACGCGCTCACTGCATCTGGCTTCAGTGCGCTGGCTCCCTCGACGACACTGACGAGTGTGAACATCAACGGCAATCCGCTGTGCGGCTGCGTGAACGCGCTGTGGCGCACCAACTCTGTGCTGCTGGCTGCTGCGCAGTCTGCGCTGCCCAGCTCCACGGATAACGGGTGTTTCGCCACTCAAGGCGCCAAGTGCCCCGATGTCGGCAAGTGTTTTGCTGGTGATGACACCACCGGCACCCGCGCCCCTGATGCGGCCTCCCTCGTGTCTCTGGCCCCCGTGGCTGTTGTTGCAGCCGTGGCCGCTCTGGCTGCCCTCGTCGCTTAACCGGCGCATCTTCGCTAGAAGTGCACATTCTTACTGCTGTGTGTGAAAGCGACAAGACAAGCGGGAGTTCTCATGTGAACAATTCAGTGCAACGTCCGCCCACCAAGAAGGGTGTGACACTTGCTTTACTCCCGGTGTCCCTAGTTCGTTCCTCAGCATGTACTCTATATGAATACTTTCCCTTTCGGTCACAGTTCATGCCTGGTCATGCTCTTGCACCTCTCACGTAACGGCGATCGTAGTATACACCTTCTGCAGTGCCACTCCGCTGGCACGGTGTTCGCCAACAACTCCATGCCCTTGTATCGCGATTGGAGTGCACGGGGCATGCACTAGGTACGATATCTGTCTCCTCTCTTGTTTCCTGTTTTTCCCCCTCATAGTCAGTTTCCATCAAAAAAACAGTCTTTCTCGGTTTGACCCTGTAAATGCGGTCAAGCGCAGATGCTCGGTGCTCCGGGGTGGTCCGTGAGGTGGTGCTCGCTTCGACCGAGTGCAGGTATACTCTCATGGACTTCCTGAGCACGCTAAATATGCTGTTGTGTGCCTTCACATGTTCACTCTTTCGCCAGCTGCCGGTCAGATGGGCTCTCCAACAGCCCGCATTCTGTGCGGTCGTCAACCGGTGTGCGAGCGGACTCGTCTTGTGGGACCTGTTCTGTTCACACTGCGGTGTGACCTGACAGTGCGCCACGAGCCACACAGCAGCACTTCGAGGCCAGTCTTTTTTTTTTCTTCGTTTTCCCACTCATTTAGTCAGCAAGACTCCTTTTTCTTTTTTCAACATTGATATGCAACTATTTCGACAACGCACTACCAAATATCAACCTCGTGGCCTTTCCCAGCCCACCTCACTGGTGCCCAGTGCAGCAGGCACCATCTGTGGCAGCGCTGGCGGTGATGTGTCTGCTCAAGTTTCTGCTGCCTGCGGCCCATCTCGCTCACTCTTCACCCCACCCTCTCGCCAACTTCTCCTTCCGCCGTTGCCCTTCATCCTACGTCGCTCTCACCACGCCAACCGACGTCACCACAACAGATCTAAACCTTCTTTTTCAAACGAAGCCAACACATATCCACACACCAGTTAACGACTTTCACAATGCCGTCCCTGTCCAAGTGCCTCGTGCTCCTGTGCCTGTCCGCGGTGCTGCTCGCCTCCACCGGCGCGTTTGCTGCCCTGGACTCTGACACGACCTCCTTCATCCGCCGCCTCAGCACCAACCTGGGCATCGGATGGAGCACCACTGCCGACCCGTGCACCCTCAGCGGCATCACCTGCGTGACCATCGCCGGCGAGACCTACCAGGGTGCGGAGATTGCTCTTTCGGGCCGCAGCCTCGTAGGCACTCTGCCCGAGGCCAATGGCGCGTCGTACATCACCAAGATCGACCTCAGCAACAACAACGGCATCACTGGCAACTTCCCAAGCTCGTGGGCCAGCATGATTCGCGTGACTGACGTCGATCTGAGCAACACGCAGCTGATCGGTCAGATTCCCGACGGCTGGAACGGCATGGTTGCCCTCCAGAACATCAAGATCAGCCACACCAACGCGTGCTACCGTTTGCCCAGCTGGTCTGCTGATAAGCTGGTTGCCATCCGCACGATTGACCTGTCCGACAACCACATCTACGCGCTCACTGCCTCTGGCTTCAGCGCGCTGGCCTCGTCAACAACGCTGACGAGTGTGGACATTGACGACAATCCGCTGTGCGGCTGCGTGAACGACGAGTGGCGCGGCAACTCTGTGATGATGGCTGCTGCGCAGTCTGCGCTCCCCAGCTCCACGGCTGTCACGTGCTACGCCACTGCCGGCGCCGCCTGCCCCTACGTCAACCAGTGCCTCTCCACCTCAGGTGGTGGTGGCGGCAGCACGCCGAGCACCCTCTCGCCGAACGGGTCCACCCGTGCCCCTGATGCGGCCTCCCTTGTGTCTCTCGCCCCCGTGACTGTCGTGGCCGCCGTGGCCGCCTTGGCTGCCCTCCTGGTCTAACCGATACGCACAAGCAAGAGGTGCAGTATCTCTCTGACTGTGATTGCGAGATTCCTAGAGGTACGCACGCGCTCTCACGTGAACAGATCGGTACATTGTCTGTCACGTGTCTCCGCCCCAGGCCTTTTTTTTCTCCTCACGCCATCTGCGCTTTCTGCGCTTTCTACACTTCTTTCTCCAGCCATGCGTTTGCCACGCGTCAGTGCACGTCAGGTTGCCCACACCGTATCGCACCCCTCATGCGCGCGTACACAGAAGCGTTATTCCGTTGTCGCTGCCTCGCTTCGCAGGCGCGCCGTTGCTTCTCATCGACACCGCGCATGTATACGAGAAGCAAACTGCACGAACTACACTGGCACGACGGCAGCCAATGGTGTGTCTTCTATCTTCTCTTTTTTCATCCATCGTGTTTGACCGGTCAAACGCAGATGTTCGGTGCTCCAGGGTGGTCCGTGAGATGGTGCTCGCTTCGACCGAGTGCTGGTATACTCTCATGGACTTCCTGTGCACGCTAAATATGCTGTCGTGTGCCTACGCGTCGTCTCTCTCGCTACCTGCCGCTCAGAATGGCTCAACAAGAGCCTATACTCTGTGCGGTCGTCAAACGGTGTGCAAGTGGAGTCGTCTCGTAATGCCTGTCCTGTTCACACTGCTGCTTACCCTGTCAGTGCGTTCACGGGCCACACAGCAGTACATCTAGGTCAATCTTCTTTCTTTTCTTCTTTTTCCCCCATTCGTTTTCCTCTTCTCCTTTTTCTCCTTTCAACTTTGATACACATATCTTTCGACAAAGCGCACCAAAATCATTGTTCTGCCCTTTTTCGCAGTGCATTCTGCTGGGGCACACGGCAACAGGGTGCCATTTGCAGCTGTACTCTCCACGACCGATCTCGCCGCCAAGCTTTGCACTTGTCCGCTCACCCTGCTTCCCACATTGCTTCCCACATTGCTTCACTTCCTACCTTACTCCTCCGCCCACTTATCACCGCAACAGACCCTAAGCCTTCCCTTTTCAAACGAAGCCAACACTTGACCACATTCTCTCTCTCTCTCTCTCTCTGCCTCACTTAACGCCCTCCACCATGACGTCCCTGTCCAAGTGCCTCGTGCTCCTGTGCCTGTCCGCGGTGCTGCTCGCCTCCACCGGCGCGTTTGCTGCCGTGGACGCCGCAACGGCGGCCTTCATTCGGGCCCTCGGTATCAATCTTGGCACCGGATGGGACAGCACCGCCGATCCGTGCACTTACAGCGGTATCACCTGCGTGACCATCACCGGCGACACCGTCCAGGGTGCGCAGATTGCTCTGGCGGGCCGCGGCGTGTCTGGCGTTCTGCCAGCTGCTAATGGCGCCACGTACATCACCAAGATTGACCTCAGCAACAATCGTGGCATCAGTGGGCCCTTCCCGGACTCGTGGGCCAGCATGATTCGCGTGACTGACATCGATCTGAGCAACACGCAGCTGACCGGTCAGATTCCCGACGGCTGGAACGGCATGATTGCCCTCCAGAACATCAAGATCAGTGGCACCAAGGCGTGCTACCGCCTCCCCAGCTGGTCCGGCACCAGTCTGACTGCGATCAAGACGATTGACCTGTCCAACAACTACATCTACGCACTCACTGCCTCTGGCTTCAGCGCGCTGGCCACATCCACAACGCTGACGAGTGTGAACATTGACAATAATCCGCTGTGCGGTTGCGTGAACACTCAGTGGCGCAGCAATGCTGTTCTGTTGTCTGCTGCCGCCTCTGCCCTCCCCAGCTCTACATCCAACACGTGCAGCAGCTACTGCCCCGACACCGCCACGTGCCGTGGCCCCGCTACAAACGGGCCGAACACCCAGGCACCCACCCGGGCTCCTCTCCCCACCGTCGCACCAAGCGCGGCCTCTCTCGTGTCCTTCGTCCCTGTGGTTGTCGTGGTTGCCGTGGCTGCCTTGTCTGCCGTCGTGGCCTAACAGTCACATTCTACCAAAAAGTGCACATTTTTTTTTTAATTTGTTGTCAGTGAGAGATCAGGAGGAGATAGCTTCACTTCCACGCGAAGAGACAAGTACCTGCACGCCGACCCCCGGAGACGGTTGTGACACGTACCTCACTCCTGACATCACTTCTTTGTTTCTTTGCAACATTCTACGTGTGCATACCTTTTTTTACTTGTGACTGTCTATGTCCTGTCGTGATCGCGTACGTCTCGCGCACCAACCATCGCAGTGCCGCAGCACCTCGGCGCGACTTCGTTGTCGCTGCCTTGACTTCGGAGCGCGGTGTACCTCAACTACTCCGCGCGTTCTCATCGGAGGCGAGGGCGTACGCGATACGCACAGGGCATGCCGAAAGACTATTTTTCTTTTTCTTCTCATCATCGTCCTTTTTTTTTCTTTTTGTTGAGAATCAGACCGCTCCTGTCTGACTCTGCAAATGCGGCCAAGCACAGATGCTCGGTGCTCCAGGGTGGTCCGTGAGGTGGTGGTCGCTTCGACCGAGTACCGGTATACTCTCATGGACTTCCTGAGCATGTTAAATTCGCTCTCGTGTGCCCGCACCGCTTCTCTTCCCTCGCCACCTGCCGCTCAGAATGGCTCTACGCGTGTCTCTCTCTTCTGTGCCGGTCGTTAAACGGTGTGCCAGGAAAGGTGTGTCGTGGTGCGTGCCCTGTTCACACTGCGGTTCGCCCGGTGTGCTCGGTGTGCCCTGTCAGTGCATCCGCGAGCCACTCAACAACACACCTGGCTCATCTTTTTCTTCTTTTTTCTCTTCATTCTTTTGTTCAGCCTTTTTCTCCCTTGATTTTCATCCCCCACCCCCTACCCCAATTTTTTCATGCCTGTTAATAATATATATATCCACTTTATTATATATCCATCTGAACTTTTTACACGAATCCAACCGCCCCTTTCCATACCTTGCCCGCATTTGGTGCTCGTGGTCGCTCCGTGCTTGACCTCAGCATGCACACTGCGACAGACATCGTTTTTTTTTTTTGACTATGCTGGCGGTGGCGGACCTGTCCACGTTGTGCTCCGCACGACCGATCCCACTCACCCAAGCTTTCCACATGTCCGTCCAGTCCACTCTACTTCACACATTGCCCCACCTCTTGCCTCGCTTTCCCTCCTCCACCCACCTATCACCGCAACAGACCCTAAGTCTTCCTTTTCAAACGAAGCCAGCACCTAAACACATTCTCTCTCTCTCTCTCTCACTCTCTCGCCCACTTAACGCCCTCCACCATGCCGTCCCTGTCCAAGTGCCTCGTGCTCCTGTGCCTGTCCGCGGTGCTGCTCGCCTCCACCGGCGCGTTTGCTGCCCTGGACACCGCAACGACGGCCTTCATCCAGACCCTCGGTCTCGCCCTCACCACCGGCTGGAGCACCACCGCCGATCCGTGCACCCTCAGCGGCATCACGTGCGTGACCATCACCGGCGAGAGTGTCCAGGGTGCGGAGATTGCCCTTTCGGGCCGCAGCCTCGTAGGCACCCTGCCCGATGCCGATGGCGCGCCACTCATCACCAAGATTGACCTCAGCAACAACAACGGCATCATGGGACCCTTCCCGGACTCGTGGGCCAGCATGACTCGCGTGACTGACGTCGATCTGAGCAACACGCAGCTGACCGGTCAGATTCCTGATGCTTGGAACGGCATGATTGCCCTCCAGAACATCAAGATCAGCCACACCAACGCGTGCTACCGTTTGCCCAGCTGGTCTGCTGATAAGCTGGTTGCCATCCGCACGATTGACCTGTCCGACAACCACATCTACGCGCTCACTGCCTCTGGCTTCAGCGCGCTGGCCTCGTCAACAACGCTGACGAGTGTGGACATTGACGACAATCCGCTGTGCGGCTGCGTGAACGATCAGTGGCGCACCAGCACTGTTCTGATGGCTGCTGCCCAGTCTGCGCTCCCCAGCTCCACGGCGACGACGTGCTACGCCACCGCTGGTGCCGACTGCCCTTTGGTCGGGCAGTGCCTCTCCACCTCCAATACACCGAACCCCGGAACATCCAGTGCCCCCACTCGTGGCCCCGTCCTTCCCACCGTCGGGCCAAGTGCGGCCTCCGTCGTGTCTCTGGCCCCCGTCGCTGTCGTGGCTGCGGTGGTCGCATTGGCTTCCCTGGTCGCCTAACCGACACACCAAACCGCCCTGCGCACACTCTCTTCCACTGTTGTGCGCGAAACCCACAGGGAGACGCCTATCCTTTCATGTGAACAGATCATAGCAGCGTGCACTGCACGGTGTTTCTGTGACTTCTCCTCATTTACTCCGCCCACTATCTATATGAATACTTTCCCTTTTTCGGACACCGTCTATGCCTGGCCGTGCTCTTGCACCTCTCAAATAACGCTGATTGCAGTATACATCCGTTCTGCAGTGCCACTCCGCCGGCGCGGCGTTACTCAACCACTCTACGCTCTTCTATCGCGATTGGAGTGCACGGGGCATGCACTAGGTACGATATCTGTCTCCTCTCTTGTTTCTTGTTTTTTCCCCCTCATTCTCAGTTTCCATCAAAAAACAGTCTTTTTCGGTTTGACCCTGTAAATGCGGTCAAGCGCAGATGCTCGGTGCTCCGGGGTGGTCCGTGAGATGGTGCTCGCTTCCACCGAGTGCTGGTATACTCTCATGGACTTCCTGTGCACGCCAAGTATGCTGTTGAGTGTCCGTCGTCTCTCTCCACACCTGCCGCTCAGATGGGCTCTCCAACAGCCCGCATTCTGTGCGGTCGTCAACCGGTGTGCAAGTGGACGCGTCTTGTGGGACCTGTTCTGTTCACACTGCGGTGTGCCCTGACAGTGCGCCACGAGCCACACAGCAGCGCTTCGAGGCCAGTCATTTTTTTTGTTTTCTTCGTTTTCCCACTCATTTAGTCAGCAAGACTTCTTTTTCTTTTTTCAACATTGATATGCAACTTTTTCGACAAGGTACAACCAAATAACAACCTTGTGGCCTTTCCCAGCCCTCCTCACTGGTGCCCAGTGCAGCAGGCACCATTTATTGTTGTGTCTTCGGCGGTCTGTCTGCACAAACTTTGCTGCCCTGAACCGATCTTGTCGCACGGGTTCCACGTGCTCGCTCACTCTGCTTCTCATACTGCTCCATCTCCTATCTTACTCCGACCGCACCCTTTTGATACCACTACTACATCAGAATCAAGCCTTGTTTTCCGAACGAAGCCAACACCTCACACACCCTCTCTCTCTCCACTTAACGCCCTCCACCATGACGTCCATGTCCAAGTGCCTCGTGCTCCTGTGCCTGTCCGCGGTGTTGCTCGCCTCCACCGGTGCGTTTGCCGCCCTGGACGACGCCACCATCACTTTCATCCGGAGCCTGGGTACCAACTTGGGCACCGGATGGGACAGCACCGCCGATCCGTGCACCTACAAGGGCATTACCTGTGCCGCAGCTAGCGGCTCTGCACCGCAGACCGTGGAGATTAACCTGTCCGGTGGCGGGTACTCAGGCATGCTGCTCGCTGGCAGCGGCACACCGTACATCACCAAGATTGACCTCAGCAACAATGTGGGCATCACTGGCAACTTCCCAAGCTCGTGGGCTACCATGACCGCCGTGACTGACATCGACCTGAGCAGCACGCAGCTGACTGGCCAGATCCCGAACAGCTGGAATGGCATGACTGCCCTCCAGAACATCAAGATTACCGACACCAAGGCATGCTATCGGTTTCCTACCTGGTCCGGTGACAGTCTCACGAGCATTGTCTCCATCGACTTCTCCAATAACTACATCTACGAACTGACCGATTCCGGCTTCAGCGCAATGGCCACGTCCAAGACGCTGACGACGCTGAATATTGGCAGCAACCCGCTGTGCGGTTGTGTGAGTGCTGAGTGGATGAACAACACGGTCATGTACAATGCAGCGTCCTCGGCCAGCTCCAGCTCTGTTACACTTGACTGCCTCACGAGCACGTACGCCAAGTGCAACAACGTGAACAAGTGTGTTGCCAACGGCAAGAACAGCGCGAACGGTGTGGCTTCCACCGTCCTCGTTGCAGCGTTCGCGCTTGTTACCATGGCTGTCACTGTTGCCGCGTAGAAAATGAAGACAAAAATCAATCTATTCCGTTACACGGTGTGCTACGCACCCCGGTCGTCGTGTGTGTTTGGCGTCGCATTTCAAACCGGGGCGTGCTCCGTCTGTGAATTCTACACCTTCGCACTTACCTGGCGCATTTGCCACCCGTAACGATAGTTTCGTTGCTATAGTTTGTTTTTTTTTCCGCGTGATCCGTGTTGCAGAAGCTGTCTAGCGTCTGTGGGTCACTCTTTATTTTCGTTGTTGTTTTTTTAACCGTTGGTTTCGCGCACGGGACACAAACATAGCCTAATGAAGATGATGTGCACGGGAAAAGAAAAAAGTGCAGTTGTTGTTTTTTTCGCCAAAAATCGAAAGGAAGTTGGTCCTTGTCTCGCTTATCATGCTGATTGAGAGTGTTTCATGTTGAACTGTGCAGGCGGAATGCACAGATGACACAAGCACTGCCCCTGGCGTGTCACCGTCCTTTTTTGTTCCCCCGTTCACCGTTGAGATGTTGATAGGGGTCTGGTTGAGGTCGAAAAACACGCACCTCCATTGCACATGTTCTTGTTAGTGTGTGTCCGGGTTCTTTTTTGTATTCTTATTTTTCCGTTCTTCCTTTTTCTGGGGATATTTCTCCTGCACCTCCGCACACCCGTCGGAGAAACCCTTCGTTGAGAAGAAGAAAAAAAAAGAAAAAGTTGATCATTCTTGGTTTCTAGTAGCCTTCTTCCCGTCACCCTGCCTCTGCTAGGTCACTGTGCGCACGGAGAGTGATGCCGGCTTCGTGTGCATGCAGTTCTCTGCCTTGCTTGTTTGGCGAATCTGAAAGCACCGATGTGATGGACGGCAGGGGCTGCTCGTGGGTCTGGTCCGGCAGATAACTGGAAACGGACTGTGAGCATCCGCACGGATCTCTCCCTCCTGCCACCGACTCGACATGCGTTGCGCACGTCACTACACTCTGCTCTCTCCCATACGCTCTGTTCACCTCCCCCTCACAGAGCTCCCTTTTGGTGATCCCTATTTTGTTTTTGTTTGTGTTGTACATCAATCAGCGCCGCATTCTTGACCTTTTTTTCTCCTCTCTACCTCTCTCTCTCCCCCTCTCTCTCCCCCCTTCCAACGGGCGCACTCACCTTAGTTTCACAGTCCCTGCTGAATGGCGTCGCCTAGTCAGGACGTGATTCTGACGCCCACGCGCGCTTCTCCGTTGGTGTCAGCTCCCTCTGCGCAATCGGCGTCCGGCGCTGACAGGGATGTGCTGGTGGCCGACCCACGCCTCGCCGGTCTGCACGCAGAGCTCTCCGCAGTCAATGACCGCGTGAAGGCATGGCAGAGCGAGCAGTGGCCAACCAATGACTGCTGCCAACACGGCGGCAGCTCCGGGGTAGCGGATAACGACGCCTGTGATGCCATGATGGCGGACCGACTTTTGGTCATGCGCGCGACGGAGCAGGATCGTGCGCTGCGCCGTTCAGAGCGGCTGATCGCCGTCATCCAGGCACGCCTCGACGCGTGCCAGGCAGAGGCGGTCGATCACAGGGCGAGGACAGAGGAGCTCATTTGATGCACCGCTTGATCGCGGCCGCGCTGGTCCGACTTGTGTGTCGGTAGCACGGCGCCAGCCTCGTCTGTTCTGTCATTCGCGAGAACCACCAGGCTACATGTGTGTGTGTGCGCGTGCCGCCACACTTGCCGGGTGATACCATCGTGCTTTATCACGTGACGTGCGAAACACTGCATGCGGAGGCCGATGCGCGCACCACAAAACACCCTCCCTCTCCCCGTTCCTCGACCATGTCGGTCACACGCGGCTCACTTACACTTTGCTTCCACCTTCAATTCACCGATCACACCACAGAAAACGTCGCACGGATGTTAGACTCCGCTGCCTGGTCGCGGAGAGACTGGAGCACAGTCCTCTAGTCGTCTCCTTTCCTGTTCTCAACCGATATACCTTGGACACACACTCTGCACACGCACACAGAGACACACACTCATCATACCCTCCCCCCCCCCCCTCCCTCTCCGTCCCTCTCGTCATTACGTACTGTGATAGCTTCTAACCACTCAAGGAAATAGAAAAGTAAACACTTTTACTCAACCAAACCACCATCTTCTTTCCCCATTTAACGCCTCCATCATGACGTCCATGTCCAAGTGCCTCGTGCTCCTGTGCCTGACCGCGGTGCTGCTCGCCTCCACCGGCGCGTTTGCTGCCCTGGACTCTGACACGACCTCCTTCATCCGCCGCCTCAGCACCAACCTGGGCATCGGATGGGACAGCACCGCCGACCCGTGCACCCTCAGCGGCATCACCTGCGTCGATGTCGCCGGTGACTCGACCTACCAGGGCGTGGAGATTGCTCTTTCGGGCCGCAGCCTCTCCGGCTACCTGCCCGATGCCAACGGCGCGTCGTACATCACCAAGATCGACCTCAGCAACAACAACGGCATCAAGGGCAACTTCCCGAGCTCGTGGGCCAGCATGACTCGCGTGACTGACGTCGATCTGAGCAGCACGGAGCTGACTGGCCAGGTCCCCGATGCTTGGAATGCCATGGCTGCCCTCCAGAACATCAAGATCAGTGGCACCAAGGCGTGCTACCGCCTGCCCAGCTGGTCGGGTGATAAGCTGATTGCCATCAAGACGATTGACCTCTCCAACAACTACATCTACGGATTGTCGTCCTCCGACTTCAGCGCAATGGCCTCATCCAAGACGCTGACGAGCCTGAACATTGACAACAACGCGCTGTGCGGCTGCGCGAACGACGTGTGGCGTGGCAACGCTGTTATGTGGGCTGCTGCCCAGTCTGCGCTCCCCAGCTCCACGGAGACGGACTGCTTCTCCAAGGGTCGCACCAACTGCCCGAACGGGAACAAGTGCACGGGCAACAAGAAGACGAACGCCGCGGCTGGCGCTCTCTCGACCGTGGTCGTGGCTGCCCTCGCCGTCGCCACGATGGTTGTTACCGTGGTCGCGTAACTAACCCCTCTCCCCCATCTGTGTTGGGGAGTGGCTGGCGCACTCAGTCTCGGTGGCGTTGCGTGTGAGGGAGCTTCTGAGCCTTAACCTGCTCGGTTTGTGCCCTCTATTCATGCCCCGTTGTCCGTGAGCGCTTCGCCACTGCAAAACTATCCGACACGGCTATTTTTCATCATCGTGCCCGTGACTCTGCGGAGTCGGCTTCGCAAACTTGATAGTTGTTTCTTGTATAGCTCAACATCAAGGAGGAAAATGCGGCCATTCTTTTCTTTTCTTTTCTTTGTTTCATACTTTTTTATTTGCTTCTCTTCATGCCCCTGATGACGACCGCCTGATCCCTTTTCCGCCTCACCACGTCGTTCGACTGCACTTATCATGGGCGTGCTTCCAGTACACAAGACACACGCATAGATTCTGTCTCTGCGTGTGTCTCTGCGCACGTTGCACGCTGAAGTGTGCAGACGGAATGCACAGATAAAGCAAGCACTCTCCTTGGCGCGTGGCACTCATTCTTCGTGCATACTCCCTCTTTTTTTTTTTTTTATCAACGGTGAACTGTTGATGCGGGGATCTCCTTTTGAGATCGCAAACACACACGGCAAATACGCATCTTCTAGTTCGAATGATTTTTTATTACGTTTTTCTTTCTTTTTTCTTTTTATTTCTCGTGTGCATCGCCGGTCCTGGTGAGCAGCGTGCTCCCCACACCCATTGTAGACAGTGATCACTGAGAAGAAAAAACAACAACAAAGAAAACCAATACAAACCTCCCTCGTTTGTGTCTACTCGCGTTTCCACCGACACGACCTCTCCTCCCATATGCTCCACGGCACATCCATGATGGCGCCAGCATTCAGTACATCCATGTTGCACCCCTCTTGCTTTGGTGTGCACCGAGGGACGCGGATCGGGAGAACGTGGTGAGAGGGGGGAGTCTCCACCGTGGGCCTCCCTTCTCTTGCCCTTCTCTTCACCCGCTCCTTGTGCTCGACACACATGACCACCTTTTCGGCCCTTTTTACTGGTGCCTTGTCTGAGCGCATCCCCTCCCTCCCGCCCCCCCCCCCTTGTGTTTCGTGTTTTTCTTTCTTTGTTTTCCCACTCGACTCTTTTCATCCCACAAAGCTCTTTCATATCAGGCCCGCCTGTTGACTCATTGGCCGTCATCCGTGTCGCCCGATACGAACCCTCAACAATGAAGGAAAAGGTTGTCCCCATTCCGTTCCTCGGCCGTGAGGTGTCAGGATGGCTGTACCGCACGACGCGCTGGGTCAAGGAGCACCCCTTGAAGGCATCCGGTATTGTCTTGGTCTGTGTCGGTGGCACGATCATCTACGAGGCCCAGGTGACGCACCGAAATTCCATCGTCTCCCCGAACGTGCGCAACCACCTGGAGTACTCACTCAAAAAGGAATCGCTGTGGGACCGCTGGTTTCATCGGCAGCAGTCACTCGAGTCGAAAATGGAAGAGGCCGGGATGGACGTTGTCAAGGTGAAGGCGCAGAACACGTCAGATCAGCCGCCTATCGATATGGAGGCCTCACAGGTCCGCCTGCAGGACGCCGAGCGGCTGCTCACCACCGAAACGAGCCCCGAAAAGCGCGCGGCGCTGCAAAAGATTATTGACACTGAGTCCGCGCTTATGAGTGGTGCCAACAACACAACCATGGTTGTCCGGAGCGGCCAGCTCACGGTGCGCGAGCCGCACTGGGAGATTCGTAACAGCGAGCGCAACTGGAGCATCATGTCACGCGACCAGCAGCAGCAAAAAGATCACTACTGGTACCGGCTGGACCGCAGCAAGGAGGACGACTACGCGCGCAACACGTACTCCAAGCCGTAGAGCCCGCGTGTGTGTGTGCGCCGTCTGTGTCTGTGCTTTGTGCGCATCTGACTCGAGATGCCTGTCAGATACGGGGGAAACCATCTGTCACAGAAAAATTCGAATTAAACGGGAAAGAAAAAAAAAGAACAGAGGTAGCACAGAGGCTTCATCAGACGTCCGAGAGGGGGATACCACAATCAGGGACAGGTGGAGACGAAACGGCTGCTGCATCCGACTCACACTCCGATTTGCACGCGCGCGCTCTCTGCACTCTGTGCAAGGGCACCGTTTATCTTCGTTGAAGGATGAAAAAAAAAAAACATACGGACAGGCCATTGTGCGCCGGAAACGCGTGCGGTTAAAAAAAAAAGATTTCACACTCAGGTGCGCGTTACTTCCGAGTCCACCTTTTCTTTTTCACTCTGTCCTGTTCCTTGAGGCAATGCCACTTCTCCATCGGTCACACGTTCACCTCCCGCTGCTCCTCACTGCCCCTTTGTCGTTTGGACGCTCTACAGTCCTCTTCCTGGTTGTAGGCAATCTTGGACCTACTCTTGATAAGCAAGTGCTGAGCCCAGTCTAGGCAGAAGCAGTGCGAGCAGAGTCTTGACTTTGTATTTGTTTTCTTCACTTTTTTGTTTTGTTTCCCCCTCAAGTTTGACGCCCTCGCAGTGACTGGCACGATGCGCAACGGGTTTGTGCAATGGGCTCCCAGCAGTGCTCGTCGAAATGCACCGTGCGCACTCGCGGTAAGCCAGCGCTTCGTGAGTGGTGGCGTTGCCAGGGGTGATTTGAACACGATGAACCCCATGAAGACAACCCTCAACCGTCGGAAAGGCGGCGTGTTCAGAGGTCTGACGCACTCCTCCCAGAGCACCGACATGCAATCGGGCCAGCTGCACGTGCGGAAGCGTATCCTGCACGCCACACGCCACGCAGCGCACTCCGGATCGGGTCGACTTCGACCAGACGTGGTGCGATGGTCGTTTTTGATGGACTCCCTCTGGCGGGGTGTAGAAACGGCCCTACCGGCACCGCGTCATGAGCAGCTGCTCTCCAGCACAGAGGCAGACTGGGATGCGGCCGCTGTGGACGCGCTTGAGCAGGCCCAGAAGTGGTTTTGCACGTACGAGCTCCCGCGGCGCCTCCCTCTCCTTGAAGACTCGCTCGCGGATGCCGAGCTGCGCGAGCTCGTGCGATGGCCAGGACTGCTGCGCCGCGCGTGGATTCGGCTTCCTCCCACTAGCTCGGGTCCGACTGCATCCGCCGCCCAGGACGTGGCACCTCTGCCGGTGCGCGTGGCGTGCACCGCAGTCGATCGCGTTGGGGCCTCGCCGCTGCCGTCTCAGCTGCGCCGACTCAACGACGCCGTGTACGCCGTGGTCGAGCACGAGCTGAAGCAAGACACCACGACGCCGTCATCCACATCTGCGAGTCCTCGCGAGAAGGCCGCACGGGCGAGGCTGCTGCAGACGTGGGAGGACGACACCGTATGGCATCGCCAAAACGGGCTCACTGGCGAACAATAATCACAGAAACGACGTGACTGGCGCGGACTCTGACACGCGCGGGCACAGACCCCACAATGCGTCACACTAAACAAGACAAAACAAAAACGAGAATCTATGACCCACTGTTCGTCTCAACGCTGGTTGACTGCCAGCCACGCTAACGTTTCGCTGACCTGTTCTCCACTTCTTCCTATGTTACACAACAAGCGCGCGCACCGATGGTCGTTGCCTCGATTCAGTTCTTTTCCCTCTCGGGCAGCCACCGCGTACGTGGCACGCTATTTATGCCTGCCGTTGGGTGGCGCGTCTACTCCATCAACTCAGCACGGGCCCTTGTTGTACCCCCCCCCCCCCTCGCTCCGTCCCTTCATCAAAAACACCCTCTGTTCTCCCCACCGTCAATATTGTGCTAAAACTACGAGTAAGACTTGTCCTGCCGCTTGCGCAGACAGTAAACCCACTGTTGTCGCTCCCACTCCATCTATCCATCCAGACTTGCTTTTTTTTTTTGGCTTGCTTATTTGCGCGTCTCGGGCACTTCCCCTCACTAACTTGATCAATCATGGACGCACTCTGCCTCAATCTGATCGCCTCGTCTACCGGCATCCAGCTGGCGGCGATCAACGCCGTGCTCGCCTGCTGCTCAGACGAGTGGTCGACACCCTCACGGTGCGCCTACCTGCCTCCCAGCTCCCCCGGTCACCCGCCCTACCCCCACGCCACGTCCGTGCTGGAGCCACTGCCCGAGCAAGACGTGCACAGCCAGGTCGTCCACATCCCCGTGACAGTCGATGCGTTTGACGTGCTGAACCAGTCGCCGAGTCTTGGCGCCGCCCTGCTGACAGCACCTGACACGCAGTGCCGCCCGAGCCTGGAGCGCGCGTTCACACAGTGGCTGCGCCGCGCCGCGCACATGGCGTCCGCGCCGCTCGGCTTGGACGCGGCACACCACGCGGCACCGCCCGCACAACTGCCGCGCCCGTCGGAGGCGTGGCGTCGCGTGCCACCGGCGCTGCTCTCGGCGCTGGCGCAGGGCCAGGTTCCGCTGGAGGTGTCTCTGCTCGTTCTGCGCGTGCCGCATCTTCTGACCGGCCACGCACTGGACACCAGTCGCCGTACCGTCCCACGAGGAAGCGGGGACGGCTCCACGGACTTGCTCAGCAGCCCTACCGTGTCGGGGATGTCGGTGCCGGCCGCACGACGCGCGCACGTCTGTCGGACGCGAGAGACAGCCATGTCGCCCGTGCCGGTGCCTGGAGCCTCCACGCCGGACGGGCCGGACCACCAGAAGGGCGGGTCACGCTGGACGCTGCAGAGTGTGAGTGACATCCCGCGGCTGACAGCCGACCTTTCCTCCGTGCCCACGGAGACGGAAGCTGGTCACACGCCACCGCCAGTGGTGCTGCGGCTGCCGCGCGCGTCGAGCGGCTCGAGGGAATTGCCGCCTTCCTCCTCCTTCTCCCACGCCTCGCAGTGGGGCTTCACGACTCCGCCAGATGCGGTGATCGGCACAGGCCTCGCACCGCTGCACTGCGCCGTCGTCGTGACCGCCGTCTCGTTCGCGTCACGCCGCGCCACCCAGCCGCTTCCGATCGCCCGAGTGCGTGCGCTGTCCCCGTCGTTGTGCCACGGCTTCCACGACGACCTCGTGGTGGACCTGCGCGATCTGGCGTCGTCCTCCTCGCGGCTTGACCTTGCCCGGGCCGTGGTGGTCGGCTGCGTGTGGGTGCTGCGCGGTGTGGTGCGCGCCTCGCCGTTGCCGACACGGCGTACTCCAGGGGCTGGTCACAAGGAGGGCACGCGGCTGTGGTACCACGTCACCGCCACGGACGTGCGGCTCCCGCTGCTGCGGCGCCGCCACCGTCGCTGCCTGGACGCCCCGTGCGCGGACGATGCCGGCATGGGGCCCGACGAGGCACCAGACGCGGTCGCGGAGGAGCGTGCCGCGCGCGAGACAGGCGTGTGGTGGGAGGGCATGCGGCTGGCACTTGGCACCACCACCACTCCCACCACCCTCACCACTACCATTGGCTTCTTCTCGCTCTCGCTGGACGCCGTCGTGGCGGTCTTGATCGCGCTCGGTGCGGCGCACGCCCCGCAGGAGGAGGGTGCCGGTGGTGTGTCTGTCGTGCTCGTGGACGAAGCGGGGTGCCCGTTCCTGCCGCCACTTGTGCAGCGCGTGGCGCAGATGTGCCCGTCGTCCGTGCGCTGGCTGCAGCCGACGTCGGTGGCCGGTGGTGCTGGTCGCTGGGACTGGCAGAGCCTGCTCCCCGCCTACCACACCAGCGCGGCACAGCCGCCCTCGCGCGCCGCGGCGTTGTCGACGACGGACGCCGCCGATCACGCGCAGAGCCTCCTCGACCTTTCGAGCCACGCACAGGAGTCCATCGCGTGCGGCGCCTTGTCCGCGGCGAGCGGGTGCACGAGCGTGCTGGAGGCACTCGATGGGCTGCCCGTCTCCGTCTTGCACTTCTGGCGCGACTGCCTCGGCACGCACGGCACGCACGGCACGCACGGCACGGTCGCCGCGGCGGCGGCGGCGGCGGGTCGGGGCGAGGCCGCGGGACCCGTCGGGGCCGAGACAGGTCCGCACGCCGAGGGGAGTGGGGCACCGCCCGCCATGGCGGAGCGCGTGGTGCGCCGTGAGGGCGGGCAGCAGGTGCCATACTACGTCTCGCGCGCTCTCCTGGCCACCGTGCGTGGCTCGAAAATGCCGAGCGCGGCTCTGTTCGAGCTTCTGCGTCGCGCAGACGTGGTGGTGCGACCGTGCGTGAACCGACACCGTAAGCAGCTCTCTCTCTTCGCTGCCACCGACGGACAACTGCAGGCGGTGCTTGAGAGTCGTCGTGGGTGGTGGTCTCACGTGGCCGGCGAGGCGCTCAGCCTCCTTCGCACCGCCGCGCATGCGGCCGCCATGACGCCAGAGCTGAGCGAGCACTGCAGTCGTCTTCTGCGCCTCTACTTCCTCGCCGCCCGTGCCAGCTTTCCGTCCGTGGTCGACTCGAGCCTCATGGAGACGCTCACGAAGCTCACCTGCTGCCACGCCTCCCTCCGCCTGCGCGTCGTGTCCGAGGCACACCGGCACGCTCACGCCGCACTCGGTCCACCAGACGCCCCGCCGACGCTGACGACGACGACGTGTGTGATCGATGCGATTGTGGCGATTGGGCTGTGCGACGCGAAGCTCTATTTTGAGACGAAGCAGACCGTCCTGAGGCGGTGCGTGTTTCAGATTCTGGAGGCCGACCTGATGGCAGCCCGTGCGACACGCGTTGACGAGGTAACGGAGCCGGATTCATTTTGGCATCGCTTGGCAGAAGAAACGTCTTGGCCGCCGCTGCCCGGTGACGTTGCGCAGAGTCCGTTCTCCATTTTGAGGCTCGCCGCTGAATTGGAGACCTACCTTTGTGCCCAACTCCCCCGCTAGACGCAGCGCGCTGATATATCCAGTCAGCTCAAGGAATCACACTGCTGATTCAATCACGTTTCACATGCTACCTTCACTTTTTTTTCTTTTCTGCTACTCTTCCCTGCTATCTCTTAAACTTCCCTCAAATTGAAATGGCTGCTGATACACACAGTTGTCAGCAGACAGAAAACACCAGCCTGCACACACGCACACACGCTTTTGCTTCCATCTCTCTTCAATCGTCCGTTCACCTCCCTCTCCCTCGCTCTATTTCACGCGCGCACTCAACTATACTATTCTTTTTCGTCGAAGCGACACTACTCTTCACTGTGTTTTTTATACAGGACCACGTAGAAAACAAACAAGGAATACATCATGTTCGGTCGTCCCGCCGCCCCCCAGAAGGATTGGGCAGACATGTACATGTACGAGAAGGTGCACCATCTCGTTGACCACGCAGCCGACTTTGTCATCTCCAAGGTGAACTGGTGGTTGCCGTCCGTGGCAGTAGGCATGGCGCTGTCCTTGTTTGTTCTTGGTGGCCCCGAAGGCATGGCGCAGGGTCTTGGCATCACCCTTCCCTCCATCACCCCTGTCGCTCGCGCGCCACCGTTCGCGATGCCCCCCGGTCCCGCTGGTGGTCCGGCAGGTGCACCCGAGGAGGAGGAAGAGTTCTAAAAAAGAGAAAAAAAACTCCCTCTCACTCTCTGTCTTATGCGAAGTTCGAAAATCTGAGGCGTGTCTGTGGCGGTGTTCATCGCCGCCGTCCGCGACAGTCTTTTTTCCCCTCTCTCGCGTTCGCTTGCAACGGGGAGACGCTTTTTTGATATCGTTGGTGGTGGCTCGTTTCCTCCTTTTTGTTGTTGTGCGAGCACGTTGTGTTGACCTTGTTGGGACCTTCTTTATCACATTAAGAATCGAATCAAAACATATATATGCAACAGAAAGAAGGCCTCTTTCTTGTCAAACGTAAACATGTCGTAAAGATCACAGGAGAAAGAAGAAGAAAAAAAAACTGGTCTGCCACCACCTTTGCATTCTATCTCGCCCAGCCGCTTGCAGTCTCGCGTTCCACCGCAGGAGCGAGGCAAGCACGCACACGAACTGACGCGTACAGAGAAGGAGGACAGAGCAGGTAACCCGTTGCGCAGTACGCGTCGGGACACGCCAACACACACAAAAAAAAACAAGTTTGGTACACCGCCACCCTTTTTCTTTTACAGGCCAAAGAAGAAACAATCATTCGGCTCATCCGCAGAGGCCATGCGAACGCTTCGGCTGACATCTGTACCCCCCCCCCCCCCCCTCCGACCTTTCTCAGTCTTTCCGAGTTCTTCTCAATCTTCCTCTGCCCTTTGTTTCTCTCTCTCCCATTTCGGTTAGTCGAACACTTTCTCAGTCCTAAATACACGATCTGCTGGGATGCCACCACAGGAAGGGGACGCACAAGATTCGCCGTCGGTTGTGGTCGCCGACGATGAGAAGCCCACGACGCAGGGCTTCTTCTCCTTCGCCGATCCTGGCCAGGTGCCATGGTGGTCATTGGCGATTGTCGGCACTCTGGGGTGCCTCACGTTGGCGTCCATCATCATCATCGCTGTCAATTCGGGAAAGCGCCAGCCTCCAGTGGCGTTTACGGCGATTGAGCGTGCTCAGTGCCCCTATGTCTCGCCGCTCCTGCCGTTCATTGCGTACACGGGGTGGCTGTCGACCTGCAAGAGCACGTCCTTTGGCCAGGTGGCGCCGTGCAACTCGCAGGTTGACTGCGCCTGGCTGGGCGGCGCGTGTGCGAGCAGCGACGTTGTGGCCCAGCTGCGCTGTGAGGTGCCCACGCTGGGTATCACGAGCGCGGACGCGCGGGGCCAGCTCCGAAAGGTGTGCTCCATTGCCGCCAACACGGCATTCGGAGCCAGCCCCACGTCCGGTGGCTTCTGCACCACACCTGGGACGGCGTGTGCCGTCTGCGCAGCGAGCGGCACTTGCGATGAGGGCTTGTCCGGCTGTGTGCCAGCGCATCTGTGCACGGCGGACAACGCCTCCAATGAGTGGATTTGTGTCTAATGTTAGACACGCGGACAGGACGACTTTGCCCAGTCAGTTCACTCTCACTCTCTCACTCTTTTTTTCTCTCCTTGTTTTCCCTTTTTCGGTATTATTCACAACTGGTCTTTCGCCATGTGTGAGGTAACTCGCATCCGTCTTTTTTTCCCCTCTCTTTTCTTCTCTCTCTCTCTCTTGTTTGACTCCTGTTGATGTTGTCTCCTGACTATTTGCGCCGATGTTGCACCTATTCCTACACGATAAATGAAACCATAATCAAGTCCCTTTATGCCGACCGTGAGCGAGCCCGGACAAACCGAAATGCAAAGTGTGGGGCATCGATGACTCTGTGAGTTTTTCGTTGTTCTTGAAAGATTTTTTTTCCCGCGCAGCGACTTCTTGGGAATCGCCACCGCGGTCGACACGGTACGCGCTGATCGGGTGCAACTTCGACTATCCCACTCTCTCTCTCTCTCTCTCCTATCACATTCAACCAATCACGCTCTTTCTCATATACCTTCCTTCTACTGTTCAACCCGCAAGCTGCTTTGATTGTTCGCCGTGCTCAGCAGACGACACGCTCTCGCACACGAATACACTCCTACATACATACACATACAGCACATACCATAGATCACTGAGAAAAAAAAACAAAGCATAATGGCGGACGAGCGCGACGGCACGTTGGTGCACACATTTCGCTCTCTTGGGCCGGACTCGAAAGACTGCCTGCGTCTGTTCTCGCGCGGCAACAATCCCGGCTGCTACGTGCTTGGCTGGTGGGCCGAGTTCATCGCCAAGGAGTACATCAAGTCACAAGCAGTGCTGAAGAACTGGGGCGATGGCGCGGCACCGCTGAGCGTGGCACTGGTGAACGACACCATGTGCAAGGAGGTCATTCGCGATTGTCTTCTTCGCCGCGGCGCCTCCGTTGAGTTCTACGAGCGTGCGCCAGGTGGCGGTGCGTACGCGTGCGTTCAGCGCGGTTCTCCGGGAAACATCGCCGACTTCGAGGCGTCACTGTTCGAGTTCGAGGAGGCGGAGATTCAGCTCATGTCTTCTGGCTCGATTGTGTTCTCCGCCCCCGGCGTGGATGGCGACGGCGGCGTGACGGTTGGCTTCGCCGCGCTGAACACCACGCTGCGGCAGCTGTCCTTTGCCGAGTACCGCGACACGCTACAGCTCGCCAGTCTCGATGTGCTCGTGGCGCAGACGAACCTGAAGGAGCTCACGCTGTGCACTACATCGGCCGTGTTGAGTGAGGCCGAGGAAGAAAAGGTCCGCACCATCAAGCGCATCTGCGAGCGCGCCGGGGCCACGTTTCGGCACGTCACCTTGCGTGAGTTGCGCGCGGGTGGCGGCAGCAGCAGCTTTTCCTCCACCTCGCTGGACGCGCTCGGCGGCATTCTGCGCGTGCCTGAGGAGAAGATGGCCCTGACGAGCTGCAAGTACGCCTCGCAGGCACTGGAGAACTTGCTCGCCGGTCTCGACCTGCTGGACCCGGTGAACCAGCGCTCGTACTACCTCCACCACGTTGTGCCGTCCACTTACATGAAACTCGACAGCGCCGCGATCGACGCCTTGAACCTAGTGAGCAAGAAGCCTGAGCCGCGCGGCGCGCTGCCCATGTCGATCTACAGTTGGCTGAATCGCTGTCTCACTGGCATGGGCGCGCGCATGATGCGGCAGTGGCTTCTGCAGCCCCTGCGCAACGTCGACGATATCAACCAACGTCAGAGCATGGTGGAGATGTTCTACGAGAGCCCCATTGTGCGGGACATGCTCATCAGCCAGGTGCTGAAGCGCTGCGGCGACATGGACAGGCTGAACCGCAAGCTCCAGCGACGCAGTCTTGCGCTCAAGGACACGCAGGCCTTCCTCCACTTTGTCGAGGTCATTCCCGAGACCCTGCACGTGCTCAAGAGCTACCGCGGCCAGCACACAAAGCTCCTAACGGACGAGTACGTGGCGCCGCTGGAGGACATTAACGAGCACCTCGGTAACTTGCGCACGCTCATTGAGGCGACGGTCGACTTCAGCGACCGCAACACGGCCCGCATCAACCCGGCCTTTGACGACGACCTGCAAGAGCTGCACACGAAGATCGCCGCGGTCCAGAAGGACATTGACAAGGAGTACTACCGTGTGGTCGGCGCGTACGACTGGACGGAGAAGCAGCTCAAGTACGAGTACCACCACAGCTACGGCTACGTGTTTCGCGTGTCCCGCAAGGAGGACCGCGAGCTGCGCGCGAGCAAGGAGCTGATCGTGGTGGGCACGGCCAAGGACGGCGTACGCTTCGTCTCCGACAAGCTGGCCGCGTTCAGCGAGCAGTACCGCACCGCCAGCGACGACTACGAGCGCCGCCAGACCGACTTGAAGCGCAAGCTGGTCGACACCATCGCCTCCTACCTGCCCGTGCTCGATGACGCCAAGGAGCTGATCGCGTGCCTGGATGTGTTTGTGGCGTGGTCGTTGGTCGCCAAGGATTCGCCCCGGCCGATGGTGCGACCGGTGGTCCGGGCAGCGCAGGATGGCGTTGTGGACGGCAGCAGCAGCAGCGCCATCAGCGACGTGCGCGTGAAGCAGGAGGCGGACGTGTCCACTGCCGCAGCCGCAGCCGCGGCCGCGGTGTCCGCGCCGCTGCTTAACATCAAGAACGTCCGACACCCCCTCGTGGAGCTACGGCAGCCCAACTACGTGGCGAACTCGGTGCTGCTGACGCCGCAGTCGAACGGGCTCATCATCACGGGCCCGAACATGGGCGGCAAGTCGACGTACATGCGCAGCGTCGCCATTGTGGTGGTGCTCGCGCAGGCCGGCTGCTTTGTGCCCGCCGACGCGGCCGAGATTGCCGTGCGCGACGCGGTCATGTGCCGCGTCGGGGCGGCCGATCACCTCGCGCAGGGCGTCTCCACCTTTATGGTCGAAATGCTCGAGTCCGCGGCGATCCTTTCCAGCGCCACGGCGCAGACGTTGGCCGTCGTGGACGAGCTCGGCCGCGGCACCTCCACCTACGATGGCTTTGGGCTGGCATGGGCGATTGCGCACGAGATCGCCGTCAAGACGCGCGCCGCGCTGCTCTTCTCCACGCACTTCCACGAGCTCACGCAGCTCCCGACGGAGACCCCCCAGCTCAGCAACGCCCACTTTGGCGCCGACGTGGACGAGGCCGCGGGGACGCTGCGGTTCTCCTACCACCTCGCACCGGGCGCGTGTGGCCGCAGCTATGGTCTCTACGTGGCCTCGCTCGCCCATCTGCCCGCGGAGGTCGTGCAGGGCGCCAAGACCAAGGCGGCGGAGCTGGAGCACTTTGAGGACTACGGCCAGGCCGAGAAGGCCGCACTGGAAAGCTCCAGCGGGGAGGTCGCGAGCAAGGTGGCACGGTACGCGAAGCGTGCGCGCGAGCTCACCAACTGCGACGACGAGACGCGCGCACCACTGGCGCAACGACTGCGGGAAGAGATTGCTCAAGACAGTGTGGTTATGGGGCTCTTGACCTCAACAGCCTGACCAGCCATGTCAGGTACACACACACACACACACACGCACGCACATATCTACCAATGATTCTCTGTATGTTTTTGTCGTTTGTTTGTTTTCGTCGTTGGTTGGTTTCCTGTGGAGTCTAGGGGAGCAAAAAGGGTGCGAACAAGAAGGCGCCTGTCTGAAGTCAGCACAGGCAAACCCATAGACAGCCGGCGGTTGAGTGAGGGCCGAGTTCGGAGAACGCCGATGAAGTGTGCCTAGCTCTTTCCGCATTCTATACATTTACCTATTTGCCTGTCACGGCGATCATCGTCAAGCATGGTGATTTAACACACGCACACGTACACACGCATAGAGCAAAAAGTAAACCGAAACCACAAAAGCGCACACCCCACACCACCGACCACACACACACACACACACACACCAGCACGCGACGGCAGGTTGTATACGCTCACTCTCTCTCCATTCGCTCGCAGTCCTCGCTCATGCAACGAAGGACCATTTGCGATGTCCTCGTTTGGAAAAAGAGAAGCAAGCTTACCAGAAGTGGCGGGACTCTCTGGCAGTGCACTTCAGTCGCACATCAGTCCCAGGTGGGTCTCACAAAGAGAAAAATCATTGTCTCTTTGCTTTTTGTTTCTTGATCTTGCGAGCGTCGATGCCGTCTGTCTTCTTCATCTCTTGCTCTCACGTTCCTATTCCCTCTCGCTTCCTCCATCCCTGTCGCTTTCTCCATCCCTGCCGCTTTCTGATCTGCGCGAATACACTGGCGACCACGTAGAGACGCGAAAGCCGGGCGGAATCCGACTGGCCTCTTTCCTGCTTCCTCTTCTAGCCGCAAAAAAAAGGAGAGGGAGAAGGAGGGGATAAAAACAGTCTACTCGCAGTGTTAGTGGCGCCATCTTGTTTGTTTGTTTGCTGCCCTCCTCACACTTGTATCTCGGCGCGGTCACTTCGCCACTCTTACTCTCTTCGCGCCTCCGTTTCTTTTTTTTCCCTTTCCTCGATCTGTCGTCTTGATCTGTCATCTTGTTCACACCTTCACCTATTGCTTCGTCAGCTGCTTGGTTTGTGGACATCGCACGCGCACAGTGCACATTTTTTTTTCTAGTGTGTGTGCGTGTGTGTGTGTTCGCATCCCCCTTGCTCTGCTTTGAAAGGATGGGCTCGTTTGTGAGCTCCATCGTTTTCCAGCCACCCACTGAAGAGAACAGTGTGGCTTTCGTGGCCCTAATGCGATGCAGCAAGGCAATGAAGTACGTGGACCTGCTCGATGGGTCGAGGGTGTCGTACATGGTGTTCACGCCCAGCCAGCTGAGCAGCGCCTTTGTCATTTTGTACAATCACGGCAATGCTGAGCATCTCGGGACGTGTGCGGGGAACTTGCAGTACCTGAGCAACGTGCTCCGGCTGACCATCATCGCGTACGACTACCGTGGCTACGGCAATTCGGGCCCCATCGCGGAGCCATCGGAGGAGTCCGTCTTTGCGGACGCGGATGCCATGTACACGCACGTCACCGGTGCCGGCCCACACGGGCTGAGCATTGCCGAGGAGAGGGTCATCATCATGGGCCGCTCCGTTGGCGGCGGACCCGCCACGTACCTGGCCGAGAACCACCACGACAAGATTGCCGGGCTCATATTGCAGTCCACCTTCACGTCTTGCCTGCACGTCCCCAAGCTGGCCTGCCTGCCTTACTTGTGCTGCTGTTTCGACCTCTTCGACAACGCCGCACGCATCGGTGACGTCACCGACTGCCCCATCCTCTTCATGCACGGCGACCGAGACACCGTCGTCCCCTTTGATTGCACTGAGAAGCTTTTTCAGATCGCCAACAAGGCTCGTCAAAAACAGACGGCGAGAGCGGGCGGGGTCGCGCAGAGGTCCAACGCGGTTCGTTTCCAACCCTTCCCCGGGTGCAATCACAACGACATGGAGAGTATTGCAGCAGAGGAATACTACAGGACGCTTCGCACTTTTGTCGCCGAGCTCGCTTCATCGTAGCGCTAACGTCAAGGCGTTCTCTCCTCGTTCTTTGCGTGTATTCGTGCCTCATACGATGGGCAGACAGGGGAGACGCAGACAGCAGCTCTGAGGGAGGGACAGAAGGATGCGCGTCTTCACCCAAACGCGTCCTTAGCCATCGTGATGTAAGAGAACGAAACCAACACTAACAACACAGAAAATAAAAAGAGGCTCCTCGATTCTCTGGGCGTCCGCGCCACACTACCGTGCAGCCCGCGGCGTACGGATCCGTGCATACCTTCACGCTTCGGTGCCAAGTTGCACAGGTGCCACGCTCTCCGATGAGCCGGGCTTCGTGTACGGTCTCGCCACATCATGCGAGGTTTCCTTGCGACTTGCTAGCCACCACTCATCGTCGTCTTTCCGCTCTACTTCCCTCCCCATTCTGTCTTGGTACGAGAGCAGACGTGTCGCCCCGCGTCGTGCTGCGCAGCCACTCCCTCGTACTTTTTTTTTGTTTTTTATTCTTCTTCTTTCCACCACTCCGTGTTGTTCCTCACGTTTCCTGTCTCTCTCTCTCTCTCTCTTTGATCCCCCCTCCTCCCTTGATGACTTCGACCAGTGCGGAAGCATGGGCCAGGTGCGGTGTGAAGGCAACCGACGATTACTACAACTGCTCCTACGTCCCATCGCACCTGACGGACAGGTGGAGGGCCCTTCGGCGTGCTCTCGATGAGGACGACAGCACCCACCTCCAGCGCCTTGTCGACCCGCTCTTTGACGCGGAGCCCGTTCGACAAACCTCCTCGCCTGCCTCTCCCAAGCGCCGCGCCAGCAGCAGCGCGGACTTCCAGCCGCGCAGCAGCGTTGTTCTGGATCAGTTTTACGCCGACCGCAAGGACACGCAGCAGCTCGCCACGTACGAGTTTCAAGCCGAGCAGCACGCCGAGCAGAGTGCGTCCGAGTCGGAAGACTCTGAAGGCAGCGCCTACATTCGACACCACCGCTTCGACGATCCGTCGACCGCCTACCAGCAAGTGTCCGACCCGTACGGCCGCGCGGACGAGATCACCAAGCAGCAGCGCTTCATCGACGAATGCAAGAGGCTTGCCAAGCCCTTTGTGCCTTCTGGCAACGGCACGCTCACCAAGCCCACGCGTCTCATGCTGGGTGACTGCGTGCGTGCGCTCTTTCGTAGCGTCGCGTCGGACTGGCGCGAGGCGGAGCCGATGGTGGTTTCGACGAGCGAGGATCTGATTGTCGTTTTCTTTTCCTTGCACGCGCTCAAGAAACGCCAGGCGAAGGTGGTACTCGGCTACATGAACAGGAGTCTCATGTGCAGCGCCGCTATTCGCGAGTACGACCTCGTCAAGGTGCCAGAGTGCTGGGATGTGGTAACCGACGATGGCCATTTGCTGTACGCGCTGCGTCCGCCGTGGGTGAAGCGCAAGGCTTTCTTGCCTGACACGATCCTGCCGCCGACCGCCCACGTCACAGCGGCGAAATCGTAATGTACCATTGCGTTGTGATTGATTTTTTTTTTGTTGTTGTTGTTTTATTCGCTCGTCGCCAGCTGTTCACGCAACTAGAGTCACAGCGCGCCACAGGCTTGTCTACAATCGTAGAAGGAAGAAACGCATCAATTGTAAAAGAACGAAAGCCACTGGGCCCCGCCTCGACAGAGGAACCGTCTGTGGTGCTTTTGGATTATTGGCGGTGCTGTGAGGCATGCAAGGGAGAATACCGACAGTGATACTTTGAACTCTGCCCATATCCGTTTTCTGCCACTTACCTGCGCCTCCTCCTCCAAACATCCTCGATGCCTCCCCCCCCCCCCCCCATGACATGGTGTGAACAAACCAAGCTGGATATCTTTGCATCTTTTCCCCCTTTACTCCAGGTTAGAGAGCGCGTGTGTGAGCCGTTGGCGAGTACACACACATCCCAAACGAAAATTTGCACTTGTATTTTTTCTTATATTCTTCTCTTGTACAACTCATCACCGCCTCCTAGCCGGCAGAAACCACGAGAGTGGGAAATACCACACCAACACGCACGAGGCAGTCATGAACGTGAAGGCCGCACCGTACACGCCGTCACCCAATCTGCGTCCTGCGATGACGACGACGGTGGTGAAGAAGGAGGGCCACTCCCCGCCCATCGCACCCGTGACGGGCAGCGCAAGACCCGCCCCCACGAGCGCAGCAGACCACCTGCGACAGCTGCACACGGCGAGTACGAAGCCGAGTCGACCACCAGGCAGCCAACATGCCTCCGCCAGCACCAGCCAGCACCAGCCTGTATCGTCCACACCGCGTCCCGTGCGGGCCGGCGCACCGCACACGGCGGTCGAGCCTCATCCCTCGGCATCGAAGGTGTGCTATAGCCGAGAGACGTTGCTGGCCATTCAATCACGTGCCATCGAGGCTATCCGATGCGGCCCGATCACAGATGAGCCGCCGTTCTTGAAGATTCCAGCGACGTTTGCCCCGCTGCTCCGCCAGTCGTTCGCACTCGAGTACGTCGACGTCGACGCCGCATCGGCACTCGTGGAGCAGCGCGGCTACGCCTCGCCCTTTGCCCCGCTCGGCCAGCGCCACGACGCCGCCGTGTACCCGGCCGCGAACGGCGAGACCACGCACGCCTCCGGCAACGAAGGCACTGACGTGCGGAACTACCACTGTCCGGTCTGCTGCCAGGGAGGCGAAAGCCCCTGCCCTGCCCTGGCGGAGGTGATACGGAATGCCACGCGTTACGCGATGCGCACCAAGGAAGGCGCGTGCCTGCTGCAGGCGCCGGAGGTGGTAACTGGCTTGCTGCAGCTCCTCTTGGTGTTCGAGTCCAAGAAGAGCTCCATGCGCATGCGTCGCATGGCCGAGGACCACCCATCCATTGTGCGCCGCGTCATGGCGTTCCTGTGCGGCGAGGGCTACCACCTGCCCCTGCCTCCCGTAACGGCGCACGACAGCTGGCGCGACATGATGAGCCTGCTCAAGTTTGACGCGATCCGCGACAACCGCACGCGCATCATCCACGACTTTTCAAAGCACTGGAAAAAACGCCACACGCCCTTTGAGCAGTTTGTGTTCTTCTTCTCCTTCCGGTATGCGGTGCCGATTGGCACGGCCAAGAACATTCCCACGTGCTCCGTCAAGCCAGGCATGGTGGCGATGCTGAGCGGCGACGTTATGGCGATGGTGCTGCTGCACCACCTGAACTTCTTCATCCCGCCCGATTACTACTGGCGCGTCTACCCGTACCTCCATCAAACCCTCGGTGAGGGCTCCTTGACGTACGACGTCATCCGTCACCTTGGCGTGTACATGTCGTGCCATCAGGATTCGTCTGCCTTCTACAACCCAATCGAGGACCCCGCCTCGCGCGCGTGACCGAGAGGGGAATGAGAACGGGATGGTCACGGCAAGGCGAGGGAGGAGAAGGCGAAGAAAATTGAAGGGAACGGATGAATTGCGTTGGCGATGATGGAGGATGTCCTGATGGTCATCACCGCTTTATTACTGCTGACGATGCTGTGCTTTTTTTGTTTCTTTTTTCTTCTCGGTTTACTCCCTATTTTTCCCTCAATGCCTTTGCTTTGATAATTTGCGTCATGGCGATTCCCACAAACCTGTTAAGCTTATTGGCATCTGACTGTGACTGCGAACTGTACACGTCTGTGTGTAATTGAGCACCGCGTCGTCCGCACTCCTCCCTCCCCACTTCTCTTCTACACCTTTTTCTTTCTCTGTCTCCCTCTCTTCCTTTCCTTTCAACGATACACTTTGGCTGTGGAAACAATAAAAATACAACAGGTGTCTTAGATTTACAACAACCGTAGATTTTCTTTTTATATATTTCTTTTTTCTTCTTCTAGATTTCACTCACGCTCTCTTTTCAGAGACATCATTTGTGTGTGTGATCACGCACACTAACTCTATCTTGTAAGTCTGACATTCGTTTTCTTGTACATTGAAGTTCCCCATTTTCTTCTGATTTTTCTTCTTCTTTTTCATTCTTGTGTATCTCTTCAGAAGGCCGTTTAGATCCAGATACGGCTACCCAGTGGAGCTCACAATCGCACCAACCATTCGTGTGGCTGTTGACAAAATTCCGTGAAACCAGACACACACACACACACACACACACACACACACATACGTCAAGGAATGCGACAGTGGTCTCTGAGTGCACAAGAGAATGAGGCCACCTCACCGCTGTACGGCGACGTTGGCCGCAAGCGCCCTCGCGTCTCGCCTGGCCTGCACATGCGCTCGAGCCATCAGATGAACTCCATGTCCTGTCTGCCCTCGTTCACCTCCGCCAGCGTCGACAGCGTCGTCTTCCCCGAGTTTCCACCGTCCATGAGCCGCTCCTCCTCCTTTGCGGAGCCACCGTTTCCCGCGCGTGCCGGAGATGAGGAAAGCCAGGACGGTATGGGCGAGGCCGACGCCGCCCCCACCCGGCTCTCTCGCCACATTCCTCAGCGCGAAGGTATGGACATGTCTGTCTCCTCCTTCAACCTGGTGAGCCAGCCGTACAGCCCTCCCACGCTGGCCACATCGAGCACCGCGGCGCCTGTGCTGGGCGTGGGTCTGGTGCCCGTCAGCGCCACCTCCTCCAGCGCCTGGACCAGCCTCAGCGAGTCGCAGGTGTCGGACGACTCGACGTACATGGCGTCGCTCTACAACGACATGCTCGCCGACAAGCTCGCCGCACACGACCCGCGCGACGTGGACCCCGATGCGCGCGGCCGCGGCAGCGATGAGATGGCCCACAGTGGCACCGGCTCGGCACGACACCGCCGCAACCTCGGCGGCGAGGTGCTGCGCTTCTCGTCCACCGTCGGTCACCCCGGCGGCCTCAGCGACCCCCATCGCGACGCCTCCGCCTCGGGCAGCGCGAGCCGCGTCTTTGGCAGCCGGCAGCGCCTGTTCAGCTCGGCCGGGCGGCACTCCACGCCGCAGCGGGTGTTGTGCACGAACCCGGAGAAGGTGCTCGATGCCCCCGAGTTTCCGTCCAGCGCCAACCAGCTGCTGCACTGGGGCAGCAACGACAAGCTGGTGATTGGACTCAAGAACTGCGTGTACTCGTGGGACGCGGCCTCGGGTGCCTCGGGCAAGCTCGTGGACCTGCAGAGCAACTACAGTGTGGCCGGCGTGCACTGGCTGCACAAGTGCTCGTGCGTCGCGCTGAACCTCGTTGGCGGCACGGTGGCCGTGTACGACTGCCGGTCCGAGGACTTCCTCCGCACGCTGCGTGTGCCAGAAGGCCTCGAGGTGACGCGCATGGCCGTCAATGGCCCGATGCTTGCCGTGGGGTGCAACGGTCGCGGGGGCTGCACGCAGGTGTTCGACCTCCGCGCCAAGAGCGCACTCGCGGCGTCGTACGAGGGCCATACCGGTGGCGGCATCACGGCGCTGCAGTACTGCTACGCGGAGCCCTACTACCTCGCCACGGGCGGCGACGACGGCCACGTCCGCATCTGGGATGCGCGGCGCAGCAGCTGCCCTCGCTACGCATTTGACCGCGTGCACCACGGCGCCGTCACGGCGCTGCAGTGGAACCCGGAAAAGCGCAGCCGCTTCTTCAGCGGCGGCGACGACAGCGTGCTGTGTGCGATTGACACGCACGTCTCGCCACGCGCGCTGAACGACGGGCCGGCGATGGACGAGGAGTCGGGCATGGTGGTCGACATGGCGGCCGGCGCCGGCGCCGGCCACCGGGGCAGTGGCCTGCCCGCCCCTTACATGCTCCACGCCGTTCGAACGCAGCACCCCATCACCGGCATGATTTGCCAGGGGGCCGAGGTGCTGACGTCGCACCGCGGGCGCGGTCAGCTGCAGCTGCGCAAGACCTCCACGTTTGTCCTTGTCGGCACCTTCACGGCGCCAAGCTGCGACGCCGACGTGAGCTGCATGACGCTCGCACCGGACAAGGAGCGAGTGTGTGCCGCACAGGCGGATGAGACGCTCAAGTTTTGGCGCGTGTTTGACCCCCGCGCGGGCTCCCCGCGGAGCGGCCACAAGCGCAGCATCAGCGGCGGCATCGCGGAGTTGCCCACTGGTGGGAGTCTCGGCGGCGCCACCTATCAGGACCCGCAATCCATGTTTCACGACCAACTGCGATGATGTGCCCTACAACCACCTCTTTTCTTGTTTGTTTTTTGCTTGTTCTGCGCGTACTTCCGCCTTTTGTGTGTTTGTTGAAATCTGTTCGGGAGTCATATATATATACATATGCTTTGGAAAACAAATATTGTCTCTCTCTTTCTTTTCTTGTTTGTTTGTTTTCTTTCTGTCTCTTGCTCGTCCTCCTTACTTTTTCCTATCTTGTACCTTGCCCTTGCTCATCACTGAGGAGTGTTGATGCCTTTCAGAGTACATTGCCGCTGTGCTCCACCGAACAAAGCCACCCACAAAGACAGCACACACACACACACACACACACACACACATATATATATACATAGACAGAGAGGGAAAGTGAGATGCGCGAGAGCATCACACTCTCGTCTCTTCACAGGGGTGTACCGCGAAACTGGCGGGGCGGAACGGCGAGTCCACGACACGCCTGTCAATGTCCTCCCCCTCCTCCGCTTTACACTTTCTTCTGACAAGAACACCACGGACGCGAAGGCTGCGACACTCATGGCGCATGTGCGCGTGTCTCACTTTTCAGTGTCCGTGCATGCTTGTTCGCTCTCCTCGTCTTTCGTTCGTGCCTGCCATGCAAATGCAACTCTTACATCACACTCATACCAACAACATCCCCCCCCCCCCCCCCCCCCCCACACACACACCTTCTACCCCATGCAGAGCCACTCTCATTCCTCTAAACCACAAAGCTAAAGCAACTTTTATTCTGTTTTTAACTAATAATAAGCATTATTTTGTGTGACGAACCATGACCGAGACCTTCGCGTTCCAGGCTGAGATCAACCAGCTGATGTCGTTGATCATCAACACGTTCTACTCCAACAAGGAAATCTTCCTGCGCGAGCTGATCAGTAACGCCTCCGATGCGTGCGATAAGATCCGCTACCAGAGCCTGACGGACCCGTCCGTGCTCGGCGACGACGCCCGCCTGCGCATCCGCGTGGTGCCGGACAAGACCAACAAGACCCTGACTGTGGAGGATAACGGTATTGGTATGACCAAGGCCGACCTCGTCAACAACCTCGGTACCATTGCCCGCTCCGGCACCAAGGCCTTCATGGAGGCCCTCGAGTCTGGCGGTGACATGAGCATGATTGGTCAGTTCGGTGTGGGCTTTTACTCCGCCTACCTGGTGGCCGACCGCGTGACCGTCCTCTCGCGGAACAACGCCGATGAGGCCTACCTGTGGGAGTCCTCCGCGGGCGGCACGTTCACCATCACGTCTGCCCCCGACTGCGACCTCAAGCGCGGTACCCGCATCATCCTCCACCTCAAGGAGGACCAGCTCGAGTACCTCGAGGAGCGCCGCGTGAAGGAGCTCATCAAGAAGCACTCCGAGTTCATTGGCTACGACATTGAGCTCCTCATCCAGAAGACGACCGAGAAGGAGGTGACCGATGACGACGAGGAGGAGGCCAAGAAGGACGAGGAGGGCGACGAGCCCAAGGTCGAGGAGGTCAAGGAGGGCGAGGAGGACAAGAAGAAGACCAAGAAGGTGAAGGAGGTCACCAACGAGTTCGAGGTCCAGAACAAGCACAAGCCCCTCTGGACGCGCGACCCCAAGGACGTCACCAAGGAGGAGTACGCCGCCTTCTACAAGGCCATCTCCAACGACTGGGAGGACGAGCTCGCGACGAAGCACTTTTCTGTGGAGGGTCAGCTGGAGTTCCGCTGCATCCTCTTCGTGCCCAAGCGCGCGCCGTTCGACATGTTCGAGCCCAACAAGAAGCGCAACAACATCAAGCTGTACGTGCGCCGTGTCTTCATCATGGACAACTGCGAGGAGATCTGCCCCGACTGGCTCGGCTTCATCAAGGGTGTCGTCGACAGCGAGGACCTGCCCCTCAACATTTCCCGCGAGAACCTTCAGCAGAACAAGATTCTCAAGGTGATCCGCAAGAACATCGTCAAGAAGAGCCTCGACATGTTCGAGGAGATCGCGGAGAACAAGGAGGAGTACAAGCAGTTCTACGAGCAGTTCGGCAAGAACCTCAAGCTGGGCATCCACGAGGACTCCGCCAACCGCAAGAAGCTGATGGAGCTGCTCCGCTTCTACAGCACCGAGTCTGGTGAGGAGATGACCACCCTCAAGGACTACGTGACCCGCATGAAGCCCGAGCAGAAGAACATCTACTACATCACCGGCGACAGCAAGAAGAAGCTCGAGTCGTCCCCCTTCATTGAGGAGGCCAAGCGCCGCGGCTTCGAGGTGCTCTTCATGACCGAGCCCATTGACGAGTACGTGATGCAGCAGGTCAAGGACTTCGAAGACAAGAAGTTCGCGTGCCTGACGAAGGAGGGCGTGCACTTTGAGGAGTCCGAGGAGGAGAAGAAGCAGTTCGAGGAGGAGAAGACGGCCTACGAGAAGCTCTGCAAGACGATGAAGGAGCTCCTCGGCGACAAGGTCGAGAAGGTCCAGCTCTCCGAGCGTCTCTCCACGTCCCCGTGCATTCTGGTCACCTCTGAGTTCGGCTGGTCCGCGCACATGGAGCAGATCATGCGCAACCAGGCGCTCCGCGACTCCAGCATGGCTCAGTACATGATGTCCAAGAAGACCATGGAGATCAACCCCCGCCACCCCATCGTGAAGGAGCTGAAGCGCCGCGTGGAGGCCGACGAGAACGACAAGGCCGTCAAGGACCTCGTGTTCCTCCTCTTCGACACCTCCCTGCTGACCTCCGGCTTCGCTCTCGACGACCCCACCGCCTACGCCGAGCGCATCCACCGCATGATCAAGCTTGGTCTGTCCCTGGACGACGACGAGGAGGAGGAGCAGGCCGCCGAGTCCGCCGCCGCCGCCCCGGTGGAGGCCACCGCTGGCACCTCCAGCATGGAGCAGGTGGATTAAGAAGGTGCTCGTGCCGTGCAAACACACGTGCCACACCCTCTTCTTCCCTTCTCTTTTCCCCTTCCTTTCTTTTCGCTTTCCATCTTCCCCTCTCTCTCTCTCTCTCGTTCTCTCGTCAGAGTGAGAGTAGTTCACGCGAACGCAAATTTGTGTGAATGACCGAAAAATGAGGACGTATTTTCATATAAGCCAGAACAGAAATAAACAGAAAAAAAACAAGTAAGAATAAAATGCCGGTGCAGTCCGCAGTGTGCTCTCACCACCACCCACGGATTGTCCATTTATCATGGTTAGTTTGTTTCGTGGGAGGGTACCGTTGGTTTCGCTTGCCATTTAATTCGTGTGTTCTTGGAAAGGGGCACGCAATGCGCCTCAGAACAACAAAAAAGGAAAAAAGAAAAAGAAAGAAAAAGAAAGAAAAAGAAGCCGTTCGCACACTCACGCGTACATACACACGCGCGTGTTGCCTGGCTTGTGTGCAAGCCTGCCTTTTTTTTTTTAATTTCCCTCAGAAGCAAAAGAAAAAGCATACTAAACAGAAATTCGTGATCTTTATGTTCTTTTCGTTTTTTTTTTTGACAGAAACAGAGTTCAAACGGTTTCAGGAACTAAACAACGCTGAATAATTAGCAAACCAAACAACGAAAGCACACACGACAATCACTGCGATCTACACGGGGGTTTGGAGGGTACTAGCCGCGTGAGTGACGCGCGTTGGTGTGTGTGTGTGTGTGTGTCTGTGTGCGTGTGCATGTGCATGAGTGGCTGCCTGTAGCGGCGAGCTGCTGTTGCGCCATGTTGCCCCCCTCCCCCTCCCCTCGCGCTTGGTGCGCCTCTTCCCTTTTTTACCCTCGCCAGAGTGCTTGTTTGCACTTGCACTGTCTCTCTCTCTCTCTGCTGTCTTTTTGACTGGTCGTCAAGTCACTCGTAGACTGCTCTTTCTGCATCATCGTTGCCCCTTTTCTCTCTTCCTCCCTCTCTTTCTCTCTCTGCTTCTCAGTCAATATTAATTGTTTTTTTTTTTCGGACGGTGAAACACAACGTGTCACGATTTACCTCCCCCCCCCCCACCCCTTCCAACAAAAACGAAAAGGTCACCCTGTAGAGAACGCGAAACCCCGGCACCATGTCTGACGCCGAAAGCGACCATGTTGAGCCCCAACAGGACCAGATGACGCGCAAGGAGCGCAAGAAGCTGGAGAAGAAGGAGAAGGCCGACGAGGAGCTGCGGCAGCTGAGCTCGCAGGCGAACCAGGTCAACCGCGAGGGCGACAACCCGTTCTCCGTGTCGCTGGAGCAGGACCAGGTCGCGATGGGCTCGCGCAACATTGTCTTCAACAAGGTGTCCGTCTCGGTGAACGGCAAGACCCTCTTCAACGACACCTCCGTGAAGCTGTCGGCGGGCTCGCGCTACGGTCTGATGGGCCCCAATGGCCGAGGCAAGTCGACGATTCTGCGCCTGCTCTCCACGCGCGAGCTGCCGGTGCAGCCCAACCTGGACCTGCTGCTGGTGGAGCAGGAGCAGGAGTTCACCGCGTCGGAAGTGTCGGCGGTGCAGGCGGTGCTCAACAGCCACAAGAAGCAGATTGAGTGGGTCGAGGAGGCGCGCGTGCTGCATGAGAAGGAGGAGCTGACGAGCGCCGAGCTGGAGCGGCTGCACTTCCTCGAGGAGGAGCTGAGCATTATGGGCGCGGAGCAGGCGGAGGCCCGGGCGCGCCGCATTCTGTTCGGTCTCGGCTTCCCGACGGAGTGGCACGACCGCGAGACGAAGAGCTTCAGTGGCGGCTGGCGCAAGCGTATCGCCCTCGCCTCGGCCGTGTTCATCGAGCCCGATGTTCTCATGCTCGATGAGCCGACGAACCATCTCGATCTGAACGCGGTGATTTGGCTGGAGAGCTATCTGACGGAGATGTACAGCGAGACGGCGAAGCGCCCCAAGACGCTGGTGGTGGTGTCGCACGACGCGGGCTTTCTGGACGCGGTGTGCACGCACATGGTGCATATTGAGGCCCACAAGCTGAACTACTACCGCGGCAGCTACAGCACCTTTGATCGCCAGGTCAAGCAGCACCACGAGGAGATGGACAAGAAGTACAACGACATTATGAAGAAGATCAACGAGAAGAAGCGGAACGGCATGTCGAAGAAGGACGTGGACGCGTGGCTGGACGAGCAGGTCAGCCACGGCCGCATTGACGCCGAGTACCTGGAGAAGCGCCGCGATTACGTCGTCAAGTTCCCCTTTGAGGACCCGCCGCTGCTCCGCGACGCCTGCGTGTGCAAGCTGGAGAACGTGACCTTCAACTACCCGGGCTGCCCCACGCTGTTCGAGGACCTCAACTGCGCGCTCTGGACCGACAGCCGCGTCACCCTGTGCGGGCCGAACGGTATTGGCAAGAGTACCCTGCTGAACCTCATGACGGGCCTGCTCGAGCCCGTCGCCGGGCACGTGACGATGAACCGCCAGGTGCGCGTGGGCCGCTACAACCAGCACTTTGTGGACAAGCTGCCCATGGAGAAGACGCCGGTCGAGTGCATTCAGGCGCTCGGCATCCCGCAGGAGGACAAGGCCCGGCGCCTGCTGGGCAGCTTCGGCCTCGAGGGCATCGTCCACAAGAACCAGATCGCGACGCTGAGCGGTGGCCAGAAGGCCCGCGTGGCGTTTGCCGCGATCAGCGCGGAGCTGCCGCACTTTCTCCTGCTCGACGAGCCGACGAACCACCTTGATGTGGAGGCCATCGAGGCGCTGTGCGACGCGATCCGGCTGTTCAAGGGCGGCGTGCTCGTCGTGACGCACGACTCGCGACTGATTGAGTCGACGGAGATGCAGATCTGGGTGGCGGGCGACAAGAACGTGCAGCCGTTCCCGGGTGGGCTGGAGGAGTACAAGATCGTCGTGCGCGAGCAGTTCCAGTTCGAGGAGGCGCAGAAGGAGGCCACGCGCAAGCAGGCCGCCGACGACAAGGCGTTCGACAAGAAGCTGATGAAGGCCGGCGTGGAGGACGTGCACGCCGCCAAGAAGGAGATGGAGCAGAAGGAGCAGGAGCAGAAGCAGGAGGACGTGGATGCCTTCTTCGCCTCCATGGACGCCAAGCCTAAGAAGAAAAAGAAGAAGGCTGCCGCGGCGTAGTGTCAGTGCCAGTAAAAAAAAAAAAGCAACAACAGCCACACGGCATTGAAAAATGACGACAGCCTGTAGCATTTTCTCCTTTTTTTTGTCCTCTCGTTTTAACCTAACCAAGTGTAATTGCAAAGGCCCGACCACAAAAAAAAAATGAGAGCAAACGACAAGAAGGCCGAGCCCACCACCGCGTCTATATGTGTGCGTGTGGGTCGGTATGAGCGAGCCGTTTGTGAACAGACGATGGGCATCCGGTGACCATCGGAGTATCTCCGCGCATGTGTCAAACGACAACCGCCTCTCCGCACCAATCTCACTCTCTCTGTTTCTCCTCCCCGCCCCTCTCTTTGCGCTTCTTCCGAACAGACGAACAAAAAACAAGGAAAAACGTACTCCTGGCGGGACTCGAACCCGCAATCTTCTGCTTAGGAAGCAGACGCCTTATCCATTAGGCTACAAGAGCGCTACCAAAGAGTGCATTTTCGACGCGGTTCGTTTCTGACGTGGTGGCTCTGAAGCACCGAACACACAAACGTGGGCGTGTAGCTCAGTGGTAGAGCGCCTGTTTTGCATACAGGAGGCCTAGGGTTCAACCCCCTACTCGTCCACTTTTTTTTTTACCGAGGAATTTGCCTCCCGAGGAGGGTCGCCAGTTTCACTCACCGCACGTACTCATTATCAAACCAAACAGATAGTTCATTTTTTTTTTTTTGCGATCCCTTGGCGCGTTTCGACAGGCGCGCGGGCGGCCCTCCTTCTGCGGTAGTGCGGGAGGGGCGCGGCCGGGGCCCTCCTCCGCGGTGCAAGAGCGGGGAAGCCGCGCCCTGCGCATCCCCGGAAGGGAAGACACCACCCCCACAAACACACACGCACCCAATTACCAGATCCCCGCCCCCTCCAGTACGCGCCTTCACTATTAATTTTTTTTAAAAGAGAACGACCTATGTTGCGCGTCGCACAGATGATGCTTACGCTTTGGAATTACCATCTGACACCCTAGGTGACGACAATATGCCCTGTGCATACCTCTACTGTTTCTCGACAGACTGACGTGCTGTGCGCGCGACACCCGCTCTCCCTGCTCTCCCCGCTCTCCCCGCTGTCCCTGCTCTCCCTTGTGCTTGCTGTGTGCCGGAGCCGATGCGCTCAACGTGCTGTGTGCGTGCGCGTGTGATGACTACTGCAACTGTTTGCACATTTCCCGATCCGAATGAGCGAGACACGTTACACAATCTAAGAACACCATCTGAAGTGCGCGTACCAGTGCGTTGAGCTGCCCCCGGCTCGTGTGTGTGCGGGTGTGCTGCGTCTGTGCGCTCCCCCTTCTCACCCCTCTCTTTGTTTTCTACCCCCTTTTTTTTTCTGCGCTCCCCCTCCCCCTCACTCTGCCTCTGACCGTGCCTGTGCCTGTGCCGCCGCCGTGCCCGCGTGATTACGTATGCGTCTTCCACCTAACGACTATCGATGATTACATTTGATGCTAGAACAATTTAAACACGCAAAAAAGTTCTTGACGTTGACTCACTCTGTAGGTTCCTCTACCCGCCTCAAAGATAGCTTCCGTCATGTTACAGAACTATTGGCTCCTAACCGTTTGTCTCCCGTTGTCACCTTTTCCACTCATCACGTGCACTCTTGTCCTCACTTCCTCTGCCTTCGCACCCTTTGGTTTTCTTTAATTCATCCACATGTTGTTTCACTTTCTCAATAGTCAAGATCAGATTTGCGTGTGCCCTCACGGGTCTACCCTAACTGTGCCGAGCATTCTCAGTCCAGATGGATAACAGACCTCCCGCACGTGTCCCGAACGAGCTGGTCAATGGTGGAAGCCGCGCAATCACGGATGGCAACTCTCGAAAGCGCGGTCGCGGCGCACTCCTCGCACAGCCTTTCCAACGGCACATGTACGAAATGATCGTCCGGCAGCTTCACCACGACGGGTACCTCGCCGCCGCTTCTGCCGTTGCCGACGCCACGGGCACCACCGTACCGCGTGTGAACGAAGATGGCTCGCACCTAAGCCGCCTCGTGTCAGGCGGCATGTCAGTGGAGTCGCTGCAGCAACGCGATATCAAACGCTTCCACGCGGAGGAGGCGGTTGAGCGCTATCTGGACATGTCCAAGCTCTATCTCCCGCAGGTCTTCGCCAGCAGCTGGGGCGTTGGTCGCCGTCACTTCAAATACCGCGAGCGCTTCTCCACGGCCTCTCTGGGCGGCGCTATTCGCGATGTTTGCTTCTCACCCGACGGCAGTCTTGTGGCCTGTGCTGGTGCCGGTGGGCTGGCCATTGTCTTCTCGCTGGAGACACTGGAAGACTTGACCGCCTTGGAGGAGATCCGCGCCGCCAATCGTGCGCGTGGTATTGACGGCAGCGCGAACAAGACGAAGGAACTTCAAGGCCAGACGGGCATGTCGGGCACCAATGTCAACGAAATCACCAACTTGGCCACTGCCCGCAGCTACCACGAGCACACACAGCCTGTTGAGGTCATGCGCTTTCACCCCACACGTCCCCTGCTCCTCACGGGCGGCCTCGACGGCGACCTGTTTGTTCGCGAGTATGGGCTGCCCGACGGTCGGGTGCAGCTCCACATTAAGGACCAGTTTCCTATCCGTGCCGCCTCCTTCCATCCCTCGGGCGAGTACGTGCTGTTCGGTACCGATGATCCCTCGCTGCGCCTCCTGAATGTGGCGACCGAGAAGCTGATGACACCGCCCGCGACGGAGGGCTCCGCGGTGCACGGTGGGCCTCCGGGCACGGCGGCACCGATGGGCTCGTTTGAGAAAATGCAGCACTCCGCCGGCCTCACAGCCGCGTCCTTTGCCACTGATGGCCGCACGTTTGCCAGTGCCAGCTTGGACGGGACGTGGGCTCTCTATGATGGCGTCAGCGGCAAAATGGTTCACCGCCACCTGCACGCGCACAGTGGCGTCCCAGTGACGAGTGCGACGTTCAGTCGCAGCGGGCAAGTGTTGCTGACCGCGGGCATGGACTCCACGGCGCGCTTGTGGGATCTGCGAGTGCTCTCGTCGAGTGGCACGTGCTGGAGTAGCAGCGAGGTGAACGGGACCATTAAAGCGTGTGAGCTGGTCTCCTTTGGCGAGCCTGCCAAGTGCGACGACCGAAGCATCAAGGCCACCTTCACCGCTGACGAGAGCCACGTACTGTGCCAGGACACAACCCTGCTGGCTGTGCACGCGCACTCGGTATTCACTGGCGATATCTCGTACACGCTCACGACGCAACCAGCCTTTATTCAGCGTGGCCTCGCCGCCAGTCCCTTTGCCAACGCGATTGTCACTGGTGGAGATGATTTCCGTGTGCGTCTGTGGACACCTTCTTGGTTACCGTCTTAATCTCATGGTGTTGTCTTTTCGTCTGTCTGTTTGTTTTTGTTTGTTTGTGTAAGCTCGACAAGAAAAGTTCAAAAAAGAGTGGCATCACAGGCACTCTCTTGCAAAGAGGTGGAGCGTACGCTCCAAATGAATGCGCTATAGTCACACGGCTAAAGAATGTGCTCATGGCCACATCCTATTATCGGAGGGGACACACGTCAAGACATCTGCTCATGCTTACCTTTGTCACATGCTACTCTCTAGTTGCGCCATGTTGCAGTACAACGTGAGAATCATGTTGAGTGAGCAAAAGTAACTTGAATACTCGTGAAAATGCGTATGCATGCACGAACGCGTGCCTAGACGATACATCACACTTCTGAAACTTTCCCTCTCCCCAGATGTTGTTTCTCTTGGTAGTGCCCATCGCATCTTTTCTCTTGCCCCTCCTCCCCCTTCATTCTTTCTCTACTACACTCGCACCCAGCTTGTATCGCTGTAGCGATAGCGTTTTTTTTTTTTGCTTTCTGTGACGCGTCTTCATCTTCTTGCTTTCTCTCGTGGTTGCCACTCCATTCCACCGTTGATTTGCTATTTCAACACACAAAGAAGCAACCGAGAGTTTCTTCCCCCCCCCCCCCCGGTCAGGCGCGTGCAACTCTATTTTTACGGATGCGTCCCCTCACCCTTTTTGTGTTAACGCTTTGTGCGGTCCTTGCCTCTGTGGGTGGCATTAACGCATTTCCATACTCTCTCACCTCGTCGGCGTCGACAAACGCACTGCAGGGTGTGTCCTGCGGCCCCTACGGCCAACAGTGCCCTGACTCCTCGCCCATCTGCTGCGGCGACTCAAACTTTCTGTACTGCGTGGCGGCTGGCTCCACCTGCTGCACCCCCCGGCATCCGCTCTGGACGTCGTCGCTGGCGAGCTGCGCGCAGGGCGAGGTCTGCTGTGCCGGCGACACCTCCGCGACGTGCTGCCGCAGCGGCAGCACTTGCGTCTTGCAGAAGTCCGCGTTCGGCGTTGTGACACCCCACTGCGTCCAAACCGATGTCTGCAACACGCTCCAAACCGCAGACGCCTGCCTCAACGCGGCGGCCGGCGAGGGCCAGTGCGGCTGGTGCTGCGAGGAGCAGCGCTGCATCTCGTCCACGGACCTTGCGACGCACACCGCGGGCTACTGCATGGATGGCCGGACGCGTCCCATTGAGCACGGCCAGCAGTGCCCATCGCGGTGCAGCTACGCGAGCACCTGTGCGCTTTGCGAAGGGGCCTATCAGCAGGGCAGCGAGCAGGACGGCGCGTGCGCGTGGTGCTGCGCCTCCATGACCTGCATGCCGGCCGAAAAGACGGCCTCCCAGTGCGAGAATCATCAGCGCGTAGCCGGCGCAGAGCAGTGCGACGACTGCTTGTTTGCCGGTCACGGCGTCAATGAGCGCCTGGGCAGTGATGTGGACAACCTTCTCGAGACCATCTTCATGGTGCTGCTCGTCACGGCCCTCATTGTACTCGTCGTCGTCTGGCGCATCATCTACGACTGCGCCTTTGGCTCGTCCAGCGATGCGGCGGCGGCGGCGACGGCCGTCTACGTCAATCCACAGGAAGCAGTCCGCCGTTACGGCTTCGCGCGCACCGACCGCGCACCGAGCAGCCCCGTTCATCGCCATCACGGCGACCCCTCCCAGCAGGCCAGCTCGGCCGCGGCGGCCCCGCAGTGCGCCGTGTGCGCGCGTGTGTTGTCCCTGTCGCACTTGCAGGCCCAGCTGCACAGCAGCAGCACCGACGGCGCGAGGCCCGCCCCCAGGACCGAGCTGCTGAGTGAAGATGCCGCCAGTGCTTCTCCTTCCAACGCACACTCCTCTACGGAGCTGCCCGAGGCGTCCACCACCCTCCAAGAGGAGGCGAACAGCGAGGAGGCGGAGCCGTGCGTGCGCGGCGATGGGCCCGTGCAGACCCACGAGGGCACCGACGAGTCCGTGGCTATCTTCCTGCCGTGCGAACACATTGTGTGCTTCCACTGTCTTGGCGTCAACGCAGCCGACTCTGGTCCCTCCACTTCAGTCCACGTGCCCCAAGAACCTTCGCGAAACGCCGCGACGACTACCCCACAGACTGGTCTTGATGATGACGCCTACGAGACTCTCCTTCTCACGCGGTGGGGAAAAAAGTGCCCATTTTGCCACAACACGATTGAAGATACCATCATCCCCAATAGGATCATCTCTCTCTGACACCGACGAATTGCTCAACTTTTTTTTTGTCTTCACTCTCTTCCTTGCTCACGGTGTTTTCCTTTTCCTCTTTTTTTTTTCGGTTTTTTCTTTTTTTTTCCGTCTACTTTCCAATACACCTCCGTCGCTTGTCGCTGCGTTTTTTTTTTCTCGTTTTCTCTCTTCACGTACATCTTTCCCCCAAGGTCTTTCTCCCATCTCACTGAGCCTCAACTCCATACCTGCCCAGGGCACCGGCAAAGGTGCACCCACACACCCACAGTAGTCGGTGTGATGCACAGCTGTTGTTGCCGTGGAGGTCTTCACATGGAACGTGTCTGTGTCGTTTTCGTCCTGCCTGTCGGGTGTCGTTTGCCGACCTGACACCGGCGGTGAGCAGCCTGTGCTATTTTTAGATGATTCCTCGCCGCCGAGGGTTTAACTGGTGCACACCCATGTAGTGATCCCTACAGCAAACAAAGGATCACCTTCCCTTGCTCCCCTTCTTCTCTTATATCTCACGTTTGTGTTCCCCACCTCCACCCCTGTTCCCTGATTGCAGGAACAAGAAGCAGAATCTCACCGCGCCGGTACTTTTACGAGCGCTTGACACCCCACTAGATCCACGTCACCTGCGCGAGGATGAGGTTCATTTTCCACTCCCTGGCGTACTACCTCAAGGAGCGCCCCCTCCTCACGAACATGGTGCTCTCCACGACGGTCGGCTTCTGCGGCGACATAATCTGCCAAGTGATCTATGAACCAGCCACCATGGCACGCCCTCCGCTGACCCGTGAGCTGCTTCCGGATGAGAGCCTCAACTCCCCGTTCCTCATTGAGGTGCAGTCGCCGTATCTCGTCGCCAAGGCCAAGTGGGAGCAGCGCCAGCGTGAGCAAGCGGCGCTCGTCCAGGCTGACGGCGTGACGCCGAAATCGAGCGCACCGCCGCCCACCGCAGCGGAGCCTGTCAACGCCACAATTTTGGTGGACCTGCGGCGCAGCATGATTTTCGCTAGCTTTACCTTTCTGTTTGGTGTGCCCTTTTTCCTCCAAGTCTACAAACGCCTGGACCGGCTCATCAGCCCCGCCACCATCACCAAGCGTCAGGCCATCTTCAAGGGCTTTCTTAGCTGGATCGCGGCGCAGGTCACGAACCCAATCTTCCTCACCTACGTCACCGCCCTGGACCACTTCTTCATCTACCGCGATGGGCGGGACGGCCGCCGACGCGTGACCGAGGTGCGCGTGACCCCACTGCCGCCGCCGCCCAAGCCGCGCTTCCGTTTCGCGGGCAGCGAGAGCCAGGGCACGACTGCCGAGAGCTCCGGATGGCTTCGCCGCAGCGCTGCCTCCACCGGCGCCGACACGACCGGCTCGCTGATGCAGCAGACGGTGAGCAAGATGGGCCACCACTACCGCTTTGTCGAAAACACGGAGTTCAACAACCCAGAGTACGCACACTGTGTCTATGTTGACTCGAAGAGGAAGATGCTTCACGACTTCCCGGACATCCTTCGGTATGGGCTCGTGTTTTGGAGCCTCAACTGGCTGCCCATGTTCTACTACATCCCCGGCCACTTCCGTCTGGCGTACTCTTCGATGATCCAGGTGGTGTGGAGCGGCATCATGTCCCACTTGATGCACCGCGGTGGTGCGCAGAAGAAGGTTGAGGCACAGGTGTAACCAAGCACCCATGCTTTTACCACTCCTGCCTTTGTGTCTCTCCTTGTGTTTTTTTTGTTTGCTGATGTTCCTACCCACGCTCGCCGCCTCTCTTTCTCCCCCTCATACACACACACACACACACACACACTGATGGTGCCAGCGGATCTGTGTGAGTGGCTGGTAGATCCGCAAAAAAGCTCAATCCACTCATAGGTATGCATGAGTCTGCAGAGGCTGTCTTCACACTTTTCCTTCTCGGGGAGAACAAAGAAAAGCGACACATGTTTCGGAGAGAAGGCCGATTACACTCTGAGACACTCGTTTTGCGTCGGACACTTTTCGGGTCGTGCCGATTCATCGCGTCCGGCTGTTCTCCTGCTCGCTTTTTTTTTCCGGTTTTGTTTTTACGTCATGCCTCTCTCTATATACCGTATACGCAGTACCCCCCCTCCCCCCCCCCACCGGAACATAATTGAATAGACATACACAAATGTATATCCTTCTCGTTTTTCCAAAACGAGCAACGGACTTTCTCTGCGACTATTCGCTTCTCCCTCTCTCACTATTGACATGAGTTGCTGCGCCAGTCCCACACACCGAGACACTAAGTCCTGGCGCTCAACGCAACTGTACCGCTGGGACTCGCGTGCGGTCGCGGCCTGGTGTGTGTGTCACACGCTGTGCTGTGCCGTAGCCGGTCGACAGCACGTCCCTTCTTAGCCAGATTAGCCTTTTCTGCTTTCACCATGTCTTTTTTCTCATTATTCATCCCCACTTACTCATCTGCCTTTCTCATGCGTTTTTTTTTTCAAACGCGCCTCATTCACACGTGTACCACCGTTTTTCCTTTTCGCATCTATCTGTTTCCTCTGCCTCCTGACCTTTTCCCACGCTTCTCTCAACACACGCGCTGACGGACATTTGTTTTCTTATAGAACGCTAGTTTCCTCATAGCATTGCTTTTTCTTGTCGCGCGCGACACCTTCACAGAGAGACAGAGATTTCATTGCGGATTGTTTTTTTTTTCCTGTCTCCCTCCCTCCGTCTAGACCCAATGCTTCGTGCTCCGCGCGTCTTGCTGCTTCTTCATCGCACCGCGCCAGCTTTGCAAGGCGGCTGGGGAAGCGGCGGAGGCAGCAGCGGCCAGAGCGGTGCTGGCTGGGGTAGTGCCGCTGCCAGTGGTGGCGGCTGGGGGTCGGCACCCGCGCGCCACAGTAGCAGCGGTGGCTGGGGCGATGCGCCGGACACCAGCAGCAGCAGCGGCCAGAACCGCAGCGGTGCCGGCTGGGGCAGCACGAGCGGCAATGCGGCGCCCTCCCAGGGCGGCGGCGGTGGGTGGGGCAGTGCGGGCGGCTGGAATGACGGCGATGGCGGCTGGAAGCAGGCACCGACCGGCCGTGGGCGGCGCGACGCGAAGCCGCAGGGTGGCTTCCGACGGAACCGCCCGTCATCGTCTGGCTGGGGCGATGGCGCGACCGGCGTGTGGGGCGAGCCGGCGGCGGCCGACGAGGACGCCTGGAAGGCGGCGCCACCGAGCTTCTCTCCGCCTGTTCGCCGCGTGGACCCGCTGACACTGACCGCTGTCGAGGTGAGCATTGACGGCGTCAAGAAGCTGGTCGGGCAGCGCGTGCAAATCACGGGGCTGGCCGACGAGACCAGCTGGCAAACACTGAAGGACCACCTGCGGCAGGCGGGCGAGGTGGTGTTCTGCAAAATCTTCTCTGGTGGCCGCGCAATGGCGGAGTTGACGACCCCAGAAGATGCGGCACGCGTCATCACAGAGCTGCAGGCCTCGGAGCTGGAAGGCGCCACCATTTTCATCCGTGAGGACCGCGAAGACACGGTGCTGTTGAACACGCGCCGCAAGATTCGCGAGGCACGCGAGGCTAAACTTCGGCAGCGCAAAGAGGAAACCGAGAAGCAGCGCGCCGAGACCGCACAGGCCCAGGAAGCCGAGGCCACGGCCGCCGCAGAGACAGCACCGAAGTGACGTGGCACCTATGCGTGGTGCAGACCTCGCTGAGCCGGCAGCAGACCATTGCGATGAACAGCGAAAAAGAATCTGGCAGCTTAACAGATCTCCATTGGCTTGTGTCCGCGTCGTTGAGCGTACCGACCTTCTCCTTTTAGTGCTTCACCCCCTCCCCTCTGAGAAGGAACAGAATAGGTTGAAAACTCAGTATACTGCCAAAATCCTGTACAATTGCTTGTGGCGTGCAATGGGCAGCCCTTCAACCATGGTGCTTGCCCCTGTGTCTCTCACTCTCGTTATGTGCGTGTGCGTATGTGGGTATGCGTGTGTGGTGGCTGCCACTGCTCCACTGAAACACTTCCATGCGTTGAGCATCACCACTGCGCTGGCCAACACTCTCGGCCCCGATCGACACCAGCTACGGTCATCGCAACTGACGCAGACCATATCATGGCGCATTCTTTCTTCCGCTCATTCCTTTTTTTGACACTGCTTCACCACCCCGCACTTTTCGTCCCACTTCTTTTGTTTCGCTTGTGGGCATATCGAGTTGTTCCTCTCGACTGTCCACTCTTTCACCCTCTTTTTTTTTTGTGTGTGCATAGCTCGCGCCCGAGACTCCTGTCAAGTGTATCCGATGAAGGCGCGAGAGCTCATTGAGTGGTCCCTGACGCTGAAGAGAGCGCAAAAACTCATTATTTGCCGCGGCTACACGGCGGCTACCTCCACCGCCTCCTGCGGTGCCATGGGCTATCAGGTGGGCCAAATGCTGCTCGCGCACTGCGCACCCGCCTCCAGCGACATTCACGACTCGGAAAGCCAGCATGCACCGGGGCGTGATGCACACGGACGCACGCGCGCCTACTACACGCATCACGCCACCAAGAGCACGCGCGGCTCGCGGTTGTCGGACGCCAGGCGCAGCCGAAGCCCTCAGCTGTGGGACTCGGAGCGTGTGGCGGACTTTGGCGGCGCGTGGTGCGATCGCCTGCTCCTCGGCGACCACGCGCATCCTGTGCGCACGGCGCTGCTACTCCCAAAGGTGCCCGCGGCTCTGGAGGGCGACGCGGTAGCCAAGACCGCGCACACGCTGCGGCACGTGCGAGCCTGCGACGTTCTGCTGGTCACCGCCACACCGGCGCTGCCCCTCGGCGTGGTCCGCCTGCACCAAGGGCAACTCCCACCTGAACTCAACGGGCCCGAGCCGCAGCGGGCATCGAGCAGCGCACCTTTTCCGCCCTTGCCCGAGGCGTTGACGCTCTTTGGTGGGGCATCCGCTGCCTCGAAGGAAACGCAGGGCTTCTTCTCCATGTGGCTGGGCATTGCGGACGACGCTGCGTGCCGTGGCGCCCACTCGCCGCTCGTCGGCGCCGACGCGGTGCTGGCGAAGGACCTTATTCTTCCCCTGGCGTCCTTCGCGTCGGCCTTGTGGGTGGCGAATCCGACCGCCTGCGCCGCCTACCTGGAAACCGCGACGGCGACGCCGCGCACCTTGTCTGCGCAGACGGCGAACAAGCGGCTGTGGGGGACGATGCAAGCGGCGATGCTCTCCACACGAGACACCGCCCTGCTGGACGCGCACTTCACCGGCAAGACACTTGATGCGCGCCTGAGTTCACAGCAGCAAGCGTACTTCGCGGAGACAGTCCTGCGTCGTCTTGACGAATCAGACCAGGACCCCCACTAACATAGCGGTCACTCATGTCCCTGATCGGGGATCAGCCTTGCTTCAGTCTGAGGTTGTCGGTTGATGCTCAGACTGTTGGTAGGTAATTCTTGTCGGCCTCTCGGACGTTTCTCCTCACATCAACTAATCGTGCGAAAACAAAAATACCGTGGTGCATCGACTGAGCAAAATGCCGTCTGCCAGTATAATGACGGGATGTTGTGGGCTTTCCACATTGATTACATTGTGCGTGCACACTTGCCATCACGCACGTGGAAAAGCAACGAATCCCACTGCTGCCTTCTTCACCGCACTTGTCAAGTCTTTGTACGAATCTTTTCTCGTGGTTTCGCAGATGCTTCCATTTCTGTGTCTTTTCGCTCAAAGCAGCCCCTTTCCTTGAATTGACAACGCCCCCCCCCCCCCCATTTGACATCTTCTTTTTTTTTTTTCCACCGGCGTTCACTGCGCCCTCTCATTCAGAAACCATCAACCATCATCGACCGAGGACACAACGTGAAGAATCGTGTGCCACTTCCTGATTTCGAATTTCAACCCCTGAGTTCCTTTAACCTTTTTTTTTCTCTCTCTCTTTTTGTATTCGTACTCCGTTCCACCATGGCGGCCCCTCTTTACAAGTTGTACCTGACCAAGGCGTGCCCGTACTGCCAGCGCGCGATGATTGCCGCGGCTGAGAACCGCATTGAGTACGAGACCGTGGAGGTGTCCCTGGACAACATGCCCGACTGGTACAAGAAGCTGAACCCCAACGAGACTGTGCCGACGCTGCAGGTGGGCGGCGAGAAGCTCATCTTTGAGTCTGACCTGATCTCGATGTACTTTCAGGACGTCGGTCAGAAGACCCTCATGGGTGCTTCGACGATCCAGCGCCACCACATTGAGTTCTTCATTTCCCAAGTCGGCGACTTCACCAGTGCAGCCTACGGGCTGCTGCGCGACCCTCTCAATTTGGAGAAGCGCAAGGCTGTGGAGGACAATGCCGCCTACATTGACGGCATTGTTGCCGAGACACAAACCACGGGCCCGTACCTGTGCGACGAGCTGTTCTCCATGGCTGAGGTCATGCTCGTGCCGTTCCTCATCCGCCTGAAGCCGGCGCTTCGCTACTTCAGCGGCCTGGACATCTTCGCCAACGCACCTCGCCTCAAGCGCATGTGCGCCGCTGCTAGCAAGCGTCCCTCCGTCACCAGCACCTCGCTGCCCGCCAACGACTACATTCAGTTCTACCGTCGTCGTTTCGTTCCAGACACTGCACCGATGAAGGCCGCCAACGGGGGCTATGTCCTGTACGGCAACAAGCTGTGCCCATTTGTGGACCGTGCCCGCCTGGCTTGCGAGCTGAAGAACTTCCACCCCTTCTGGGTAGAGATTGAGCTGCCGAACCAGCCCGCCTGGTACAAGCAGATCAACTTCCTCGAAACTGTTCCCGTGCTGATGACGCCCGAGGGCGAGATTATTCGCGAGAGCCAGCCCATTGTGCGCTACATCGACGCGGTCGCGTCTGGTGGCGCCTCGCTCGTGCCGGCGGACGATGCCGATGCCGCCTACGCGGCTCGCTTCATGCAGGCGCGCGCTGGCGACCTGTACTTTGCGGGCAACGAGTTCGTGGCGAACCCCACCAGCAAGGACGCCAAGGACGAGATGCTGTGGGCGGCCAACGCTGTCAGCAAGTGCCTGACCGAGAAGTCCCGCCCCGGCCCATTCCTTGGCGGCGAGACGATGAACGAGGGTGACGTGACGCTTCTGCCAGCTCTCGTGCGCCTGAAGGCGTACATGCCGGCCCTTTCCAACGGCTACGACCTGTTCGCGGAGTTCCCTGCTTTGGCTGACCACTATGCTGCCGGTATGGCCACGTCGGCGGGCTCGAAGGTGTTCGCTGACCTCGCTGAGTACCGCAACAGCAAGGCCGCGAAGCTGAACCGCACCGCGTAGGCAGCCTGTGCGCGTGCCGCCACCCCTGTTTGTGATGGACTTGTCTTGCATGCGAGTCCCACTCCAGGCAGCCCTTTGCAATGATGTGTAGCCAAAATGTCTGAACGTTGCACACGTGGCAAATCAGTTCAACATGAGCCATCTTGCACGTAATGTTTACTTATATTTCTTTTTCTGTGTTGCTGACGTGGAATCTTCGTCGCAAAAAAAAAAAAAAAGTGTTGCGAGTGTACACAAAACGGCAGTAGCAGCACATGCACACATGCAAAACTCCACCCAATGCGTGTGAAACGTGCAGTAAACTCACCTCTTTGCCGCCGCACGTCTGGTACGCACATGTACTGAACATACGTGCAAACAAAGAAAAAAAACAACCCGCACATACCCTCGTGTGGAGTGAGGCCAGATCGTAAAATACATATTAGTATAACAACTTCCTTCTTTTTTCTTTTTCCTTTCCAATTCGTCACCGGCCCGTCAAGCTCGCTCAGTTCTACTCGCAACACATGAACGTGTGCTGGCTCGCACAGAAAAAAAAAAGCAAACATATTCGTTTATTCTACGAAGGACCTGTGATGCAGTATTTGCACATGAAAATGTGCGCAGTCGTTGCTCCACCGGATCGTTGTTCGCGACTGCGGCAAGTTTCTGTCTTGTGAGCCGTACCGGCCGCCTTGTAGGCCGCCTGCTCGGTGTCAAAACTCTCCTCGAATGCGCGCCTTCAGTGAGACACCCATGCTTTCATTCTTTCTCCATCCTCATTCTTTTCTCATCCTTCATTTTTCGTCAGATGCGGAGCTGCTCGAGTACCACGCCTGGGAAGGGACCTCTCTACAGCACGGTCTCGGCGGAGGAAGCCTTGTGGCTTGCGGTGGACGCGCAACGCGACGCACACTGGCCTACGCTGCTACGTGCTGCGCTGCACTCCCGTGATATGGCGTGCGTGGTAGCTGGCGTGGTGCTCAGCCGCCCGCTGTCCCTCTCCGATCGCTGCCTCGCGTCCTCGTCACCCGAGGCACGTGAGTTCCTCTGTGTCTCCCTCGGCAGTGGCACACGTTGCGTGGGTCTGACGCCAGGCGATGCGTCTGGGTCTCGGTCACCGGAGAGCGTGGACGTTTCCTCCCTCATCGTGCGCGACGGCCACGCAGAGGTCATGGCACGGCGAGGCTTTGTCGCGTTTCTCCTCGATGCGGCTGCGCGGCTGACGCAGGACGAGGATGCTGAGCCGAGTGCGCACCCGTTCGTTGAACGCGCTCGCATTAGCCGTGGTCACGAGGCCGCGCCACCTTCACCCGCCAGTCCGACGACCTTTGCCACAGTGGGCTTCGCGCTGCGCTCAGGTGTGCAGGCCCATCTCGTGTGCACGCACTGGCCTTGTGGGGCCTTGGGGCTGGTGGGCACCGGCACCACCGGCGCCAAGGTTATCCTCGAGACGCCCACTCACTGTCTGACGCTGCCGGCCGGGCTCTCGTCGGCGCCCGAGCATGGCCCCGCCTCGACTGCTCGTGTCGGTGGGCATGTGCTGGCGGCGCATCACTCGGCACTGGACCAGGACGCGACCGTCGCACCCACCGCCGCGCGGGTGAAACCCGGCAAAGGGCATGGCAACCTCAACATGTCCTGCACGGACAAGGTGTGGCGCTGGAGTGCCTTGGGCCTGCAGGGTCGCCGCCGACTTTGCCTGTTCCCCGAGCCCATCTTGCTGAGCTCTCTGCACGTGGTTCAACAGACGCCACCGCAGCGAGGAGACGTCTCGACAGCGTCCCCGTTGTGCCATGTGGGCCAGCGCATCATGGCTTTCCGCGATGACGCACTGCGAGCCGTGATGGTGCCCCCACGAACACTCCCGTCTGGGGCCCGAAGCAGCCTCGTGATGACGGTCACGGAGGTACATTGGGTACCCACTGAAGGGAGGACTGAGACCGCCGAGGAGGCGGATAGCCGGTACTCCAGAGCGGCATGGGTCCAGTGCGGAACGGTGCCCGATGACGCGCACGTGCCACACACAGGCACCAAGAGGCCGCGGGACGATGGCAGCGCGGACGGCAGTGTTCTGTGGTGCCCTTTTTGGCGCGCGGCCCACACGGCGACGATCAACACCAAGGCGGGCCTGCCACAGGGGACTGCACCAAATCACTTGATGGCGAGCTTGCAAGCGTTTCGACGGCGCCACCCACCGGTTTGTGGTGCCGTGCCAGAGTTGGGCAACTGTCCTGCAGTCACGAGCACTGTCCCGGCCACTAGTGTTGCCTCTGCCCGCGATGCCGTCCAGGTGGTCCGCGCATTGACAGGGAAGTACACCCTCTCGAGGGCGTGGTTTGGCCAACGCGTGCTCGAGCTGTTGCTACGTGCGGACGGCACCGTTCGGTGCTGTGTCTGCCACGACGCCTTTGTCCGGACCATTAAGCAGTCCACGCCCGAGGTCAGCAGCGACCCGGCGGGCTGGTTTTTCACCGTGGCTCTCCGCTTCCTGGACACTTGCTTGTCTGGCGAGACCGAGAAGGTCGTGGTGCGCGAGGCTGATGGCGGCACCCGTGTCGTCTGCACGGGCGGCTCGCCGCCACACTGCTTGTATGCGGCCCCGTGCGCGACGGGCACGTTAGGCGTGCCGCACAAGCCGGAGGCGACAGTCCTGTGGGTGGAGAAGACGCCGCCAGCTCGCCCGGCACCGATGAAGCCTCTGGAGAAGGCGTAGCTGGATGTCGAGTCGTCTCGCGGCACACTCTTGACATGCCACACAGGTTGCTGTGGGTGTCGCACCCTGCGTTGCCACGGCGACGTCATGACACACGTACGACAATGAGACAGCAAAACAAAGCGCGCAGTAAGTCAGCATACCATACCTCCCTACCCCTGCAAGAAACAAACAAACAGTGGAACACACAATTGGGGAACTGCCGTTCAGGAACCACGCCGAGACACCCCCCCCCTTCTCTCCACGTTCTTGTGTGCCACAACCTCCCTTTTGGCACTTCTCTTTGCGCCCATCTCCTGTCAGTCATTCACTTTTTCCTCTCTCCTACTTCATCCCTTTCTTTACTCCTTCCGTGGTGCTTTGACCACTACTACCACTTCTTTTCTCTTCTTTTCTTTTCCTCTCCATACCCATTAGTCACGTCGACTGTGATCGACAACTCAGAAGAGAGAGAAATACCTGCCTTCCGAAGGAAATCAACTTGTGTAGCCACCCTCGGAGGTTGTCGTGCCCACCAAACACCCGTCCAAATCCCCCCACCCGCCTTGCAATGCGATGCTGTGGCGGGCGTTCGACCTCTGACGTCCTCATCGTGTCCATACTCGTCGTCACGACGTGCTACTCGGCCCACAGCTTCTACACGTACTTGTTCCCCAACACGCTTCACGCGATTTACCACAATGTTTTTTCCCTCTTCCCCATGAGCTGGCTTGGCGGCCTTGTGAGCGCCGCTAGCAACAGCACGGCTACAGCCGGTCACGTGCCCGCCGCCGCGATCGAACGGGTGAGCGCGTGGAGCTGGGCGTTGTTCGTCGTGTCGCTCGTGCTGCTCTTCATGGCGGGCTGGGCGTACGTGATGGCTGTCATTGTGTCACCGGGCCGCGTGCCGGCAGCCTTCAAGCAGCGGGCGCCGAAGAGCGCCGCTCTGTCGCTCACGTGCTTCTTCGAGCCGCTGCCGTACGGACGTCCTGTGCAGAGCACGGTCGCCGTGCCTGTGGCCGGGGAGTCGGCGGTGGACACGCAGTCCGATGTGTACCCGCCGCTGCCCGTCGAGGACGATGCCGCGACCAGAAAGACGATCCGGCGCTTCCCCGCGCGCAGCGGGCAGGACCCGCATGAGGAGGCCGACGGGGTCACGGAGGAGTTCTTCTACAACCACAAGGCGAACAGCTTCACGAGCGTCACGAACTCCTATCTCAATTTTTGCCCGTCCTGTGCCAGCTACAAGCCGCCCCGTGCGCGCCACTGCAGCCACTGCAACTTCTGTGTCCTCAAGTACGACCACCACTGCCCCTGGCTCGGTCAATGCGTCGGTTTCTTCAACTACAAGAACTACCTGCTGGTGCTTCTGTATGTGCTGATGCTGACGACCTGGGTGCTTGCGCTACTCACCGCCGCCATTGCCCTGTTTGTCGTTATTCGCATTCGGGAGCGCTCACGCCCACAAGGGGCGCCGCCGCCGCCCCCGCCGGGCCTCGGTGTGGGCCGCTCACTGATGGAGGAGGTGGACGTCGGCGCGCCGTTCTTCGGCGTTTTTGTGTGCTACTGCCAGTGCGTTCTCTTCTTCTTAATGTCGGCGTACCTGCTGCGGCGCCACATTACCTTCGCGCGGCACAATGTCACGACCATCGACATGGTGATTTATGAGAATGAGCAGCACCATCGCGCGCTGCTTGATGACGAAGAGACACCTCACGATGAGCCCGCCTTTCTCGACGGTGCGCCTCATGAGGACAACCGAAAGAACTACGCCGCCTCCGACTCCTTGCAGGCGTTTATGGGCAAGAACGTGTATGATGTCGGCGTCGGCCGCAACCTATTGCAGGTGTTCGGGGACGCCGCGCTGCACCCATGCGCGGAGGCGGCACAAGGGAATGGACTGCACCAGCGATACTTGCACTACCAGGATCTCATCGCCGGTGGCGAGCCGCGCCATCGTCACTTTGTCGTGCGCTGGTTCTGGCGACTTTTGCCATTCCGCGCGTACAAGAAACAGATGGCGTGGGAGCCCATAGACCTGAACAGCCGTAGCTCGCAGTACGGCAGCACCGAAATGCGACCACGGTCTCAATTGCCACTGATTGGCGCGAACGACGCGGCTGCCTCCGTCACCAAGCCCGAGAACTTGTTAGTTCGACACGGCATTGTGGAAGAACAACTGCTTGGCATGCGATTTCCTACGAAGAAGTCTCTTGGACTCAGCACGTGATGAGCCACGCTGGTGGGGATCTGTTTTCGCTGCGCACTTCTTCTTTTTCTTCTTCTTTCCTTGCGTCCTCCATTTTTTTTCTTCTGGACACATGAGTTTCTCTATGAGCGCGTAGGAGTTCACAAATGAAAAAGCACGTACCGATACTACACACAACAACAACAACAACAACATGTCTATCACGAATTGAGTGTGCACACATTGCTGGATATGTAGCCTGCAGATCACAGGAGCAAGCCCGCATCTCACGCACGCTGCTCAGGTGCAAGCACATTGCACCTCAGCGTGATCGTCCCCTCTCCCTGCCCACACACACCTGGTGTGTCACGCAACATTGGCCAGACGACGCTGTGTGCGCTACCTGTCACACATCACAGGTAGGCACGTACGCACGTAGGTGCAGGGAGAAAACGTCTGCATGTGGCTCCCCGCTTCCTTCTCCCTTGCTGGTTCCCTTCCTGCTTCATATTATTCTCTCCTCCTCCCCTATGCCTTTTTTCTGTGTCGTGCCCTTCACACTTCCGGGCAGCCACTGGCGTGTACGAAATAAACGATAATTCTCTCTTTCAAACTAGTCCTTCCCCCTCTCCGAGGCACCAAGAACAAAACGCACACCTAGTAGTAGTATCGACACTAGCTCTCTGTCCACATTTGGCACCTCTGCTTCGCGATGCTTCGTCACTCCCTTGTCCGGAGCGTGTGCCGCTGCACGCCGCTACTGAGGGCTGGTCAGAACGACCAGTTCAAGCAGTTCTCTGACATTCTCTCACAGGCACGCGCCAGCACGCCGTCGACACCGCAGGGCAATTTCTTCGACGGCAACTTCTCGAGTGGCCAGTTCGTGGACCCCTCCGCGGTGTCCAACATGCAGAACACGCTGCGCCAGAGCATGACACCGGAGATGCGCGAAAGCATGGCTGCGATGCTCCGCTCATCCCTGCAAAATGGCGATGGCATGCCTGGCGGGCAGATGGGCATGATGGCGTTTGGCATGGGCGAAAACGAGAAGGGCAAAAAAGTGGCCCGTGCAGCAAAGCTTTCGTACGACTTGAAGACCGGCAAGGTCAACAAGGATTTTGTCGAAGAACAGCTGGAGCCCGATGACGCACAGCTGCCCAAGGAGACAGTGGAGGACTACAGCACAGACGGCGCTATCGAGGTTGAGTTCGTGGAGGATCAAAAGAAGATCCACAGCGAGAACATTGCAGAGGCTGACATTGAAGTCGAAATTATGGAGGAATCCCCGAAATCGAAATAGGCCTCACTGTGACATCCGCCCCCTTTTCACAACAAAAATGCCACGCAATCGAAGAAACCTTGACACACACAAACACACGTAGTAGCAATTGTAGTATAAGTGGCTCAACGCTCCCGCGCCAAAGTCGTTGGCCACTTACTTTTTTGCTCTCCCTGAGGCACCTCTCTACGCTATGAAAATCACACGATTGATGTCTCTTCACCCCTTCGTCGTCCATGACACGGCGTTACTCATGTCGTGCACGCACATTCATGGTTCTCTGCCATTTACTTACCCCTTCCCACCGTTTCCGCTGCCGCTCCTTTCCTCTCCTCTCTTTTCCTCTCTTTCCCCTCCTTTGTTTTGTTCTTCGTGCCTGCGAGAAAGTATTTCCTTTCGACTTTTTTTTTTGCCGTGGCTGCCTTTTTTCTCCCTCCCCTTTATTCACGGTTGCGTGTTTCTTCATCTTTTTTCTTTTCTTTTCTTTTTCACCCGTGACCGGCGGCTCCACTGCCCTCGGTGAGCACGTCTTTATATATTTAGACGTGAGTTCGGTTTGACGTGCATGTATTTTTAAAATCACTCAAATTCACTCAATTTCTGACATCGGCTCTCTGTCCTTTTTTCCTCAAACTCACCTCTGCCTTTCTAGGTTAGTTGACCTCTTTAGACACTTTGACGCTACCAGCAAGTGGCAATCCCCTTTGCTCCTCTTTTTTTTTCCTTTCGTTTCCCTCCCCCCGTAGGCCGTACGATTTTTTTTTTTTGCACTTCTGCCTCTGCTTTCCCAACCAAATGGGGGTTTCTTCCAAGGATGTCATAAAGGTGGCTTCCATTTGGGCCAGCGCACTGACAGTTGCCTACTTTGTCGCCTTTGCAGTGGTCACAGGCCTGGAGAAACGCTGGCTTGCCTGCGGTTTCTCCGCTGGCGCGGCCGTGGCGGCGCTGTTGTGGGTGATCTTCACCGCGCTCTCGGGTGTGGCGACGAAGCGTCTGCTGAGGCAGCGCCGACTCGTGCAAATGAAGGTTATCGAGCTCCCCTTACAACAGCAGCAGCAGCAGCAGCAGCAACTGCAGCAGCAACGGGGCATGTACAGCGACACACGAACTGCGTCGCCTCCGAGGGCGCTCCTTTCCGACGACGCACCGAAGCGCCTGTCCGACGGCGACGGCGGCAGCCCTTACCATCTTGCACGGCCCAACACACTCCGTTTTGCGCAGCGCGAGTCTATCGATGCACAGGAGCTGGACGACGGCGGCGACGACATTGAGGAGTCGCTCCTCTCTAGCATCCGCACGAGCATCACCACAATGCAGCTCGACCGCGCGGACCTGGAGGCGTCGAGCTCTGTCTTGCCACCTCGCGTCGCACAGGCGTCATCGCGTGCGATGAACCCGCTTCTCCTCGGCGCGTCTCCCGTCGACAATGGAGATGGCGAGGTTAACACCTTCATCATGTCCCCACCGTCCTCTGCGGCGTACCAAAACCGGCGCGCCGTTCGCAGCGGCGAGCGGGTCGCGCAGCCGCTCATCAACAGCCACTCGCTCTCCTTCACGGGGCACGCGTTTGCCACGGCGGGCGGCACGCCGGAGGGTCCGATGGTCGGGGACACCCCAGAGATCGAGGCGCGCGGCACTGAGGCCGTGACCGGCACCTCGGCCAGCGACCGACGCACATCGTCGTACCCGGTGGTCATGGAGGCGGAGCCGGTGGATGGCTGCCTCGTGAATGTGACCCCCGCGCTGTGCATTTACAGCACCGTCCTCGTGGTGCTCGTCTTCTGGGGCGCGTCCTTCTCCGGCGCCTGGGACACGCACTGTACTGTGGCGGCCCTGCCCGCGCTCGCGTGCCCTGCCATGTGGGGCTCGCTCTCTGCCCTCCGCGTCTTTTACATGGCCAACACCAAGGCCTGGAAGCGGTCGGTGCATGTCAAGTGCCTTGACATCATCCTTCACTGGATCACCGTGATTGTGGTCTGCGTGCTTTCCATCGCCGTCTACGTGGCCGCTTTTACGTTGGAGCTGGTCTACCGGAATCCGTACGTCGTCAGCGGCGACCACGTCATGCCGACGAGCGTCCGTGCCGTGGCGTTCCTCGCCCCTATTCCCTTTTTTGCGATGACCTGCGTCGGATGCTTGAGCGCCGTTCTGCAGCGCGTCAACACGGGCAACGTGGCGGAGCGGTTCGGCGTGGAGCATCGCAACACCGGCGGCCGCCGCACCAGCGTGCACCTCAGCGTGAACAACCAGGGCGAGCTCATCAACACGCCGGCCTTCAAGCGCGGCTCCACCGCCCCGCGCGACTTTGCCGTGTCGAGCGCCTTTGACGATGACGAAGACATGTCCAGCATCATGAGCATGGAGGACACTATGGCGACGCTCTCGTCGATTGTGCGGTCGTCCATCGCGAGCGGGGCGACCAGCACGCTCGTCAGCCCCATGCACTTCTCCGTGAGCCGCAGCCTGCTCATGCGCGGTGCCTCGCAGAACAACGCCGCGTCGCTCAGCGTGAACAGCTCCGTGCCCGGTGCCCCCGCCACACGACAGCTCGGCTTTGCGGTCGGCTCCATCCCACAGGTCAAGACAGTGACCATGCTCTACATTGCCTACAAGGACATCTTTGCGAACACCAGCCGGGGCAGCGCGCTCGGACCAAAGCGCACCAACGCCACGACGGCCACGCAGTCGCGCTCCGCGCAGCACATGATCGCCGCTAACTTTGACGCGCTGAACGAGGCGCTCGACGACACGCGCGAAAGCAGCTCCAACGACAGTAACGCGTACATCCTCACAGCGTTTGAGGATGCCCTGTGCCTGGTGTGGGGACTACTGCCGTTCTCCAGCGATCCGGTCCAGCTGGCCGTCGAAAAGGCCCAGCAGGTGTTCAAGTCATTCTACGACCGCCCCAAGCCGGCCTCCGCGGCCGGCAGCCAACCCGAACTGGTGGCGGCGATTGTGTACGCGCCGCACTCGCTTGTCGGCATGGTCGGCAACAACGGACTCAAGGCCGTGCACTTTTTCAACGCCGGCCAGCACACCGTGGGCGCGGAGCTGCTTGAGCGTGGCGTTACCATGTACCGCACGCTGCCCAGCATCGCGCAACCGACGGGGAGCAGCGAGGGCTGCTTCACGGGTATCCTCATGGATAGCCGCTCCGCACACAGCGCCGCGAGTAACATTCTCGCCCGCCCTTGCGGCGTCATCTGCGAGGAAAGCGGAGACGGCCCGATCGCCCGCCGCCCGTCCCTCCATCCGGCGAAACAAGCACCAGGCAAGGCGCCAACTGTCAAGTACACGTGCATGTACGACTTCCTCAGCTTCGTGAACGCCAAGGAGGAAGAGTGGCACCTCGTGGTGCAGCGCCAGGAGAAATTAGGCCAGCAGTTCCACTTCCTGACGGAGGCCACGCAGAACTTGCAGCGCAACAATGTACAGGACGCCCACGCGATATTGAAGAAAACTGTCGCCGAGGGTGATGGCAAAAAGGCAGACGACAACTTGACGATCGCACAGCTCATGCTAGATGACTTGGATCAGCTCGAGGTCGTGTAGCCACCGCTTCCGCACCTCCTTTTCGTAACTCAGCTCAAAAAAAAAAAAAAGCGTGCAGGTCCCTCCAACTGCCACATTCTCTTGATCATGTTAAGCAAGAAAAAGAAAAAAAGTAACCACGATAACGACAGTTGGAGAACTGATGGCCATGGATTTTCTTTTGTGATTCCCTTCTTCATACCCGCTTCCTTCCTTTTTTGTTTTGTCACTTCCTGCGACAGCGCCTTGCGAGCACAAGTGCATGTATACGAGCGCGACAAACACGCCCAGAGAGAAGAAGAGGAAGAAGAAAAAAAAAAAGGATGGCAGCCACATCCCGCCTCTACGCGCACGAATGTTGTCCCTCTGGGTGCAACTGCTTAAATTTTGGCGTGCTCTTCCTTCTTGTACTTTTCTTTTGTTTGATTGGGTTAGCAGATGACTCTCGTGCTTACTTTTTTTTCCCCCTTCCTTTCGTTGATGCCCAGCTATTAAAGAATGGCTGAGAGACCACTGCGCCAGGACAAGCACGTGTCACGCGCCGATCACTTTTTTTTTTTTTCATGATGGCACGCCACGTAGATTTTTACCACTGACAAAATGAACAGACACCCTGAGGACTGTGAGTATCTGAAACATCACGTGATTACCATGATGCCCTTGCTTTGTTTTTCACTTTCTTTTTCCATGTTCCCTCTGTGTGGCGCCATTACAGCTCACTGGCAGGATGACGCCTCATTTTTTTTTTGCTGTTTTCCTCTTCTGGCATCTCGGCGAACATCGCACTTTATGTAAAAAATAGTAATATAGCAATAAACCTCTTCACTGAGAAAAAGAAACCCCTGCCGTAAAACACCACTCTGATGACTCTCAAAGCTGTGAAGATGATCAGCTTCGACGATCAAAGCAGAGGGGAATAACAAAAAATGATGCTTCATTGATGACTATGTATTACCGTCATTTTTACTTTTATTCTTATCTGAAAGTGTTGACTGTGTGATGGGCAAGGGCAATTTATGTGTGTGTGTGTGTGTCCTCATAACACGTTCATCAGCAATGATGACTGCATGTGTCCGCACTCATTTCTTCCACATGAAGGTACCTCGTCTGACATTTGAGACATCTTATTGACGGTGTGCACGCATCCCTACTCTTGGCGAGGCGCACAGTCTTGCTGGCACGTGTGACTTTACTGCACAGCGCGTATGGAACCAAGTGTACAGGTCTATGCACACACACAACCACCAAATGCACAGAGCCATCGCTGAAGACCCGGTGCAGTGTGACACGACCTCAGTATAAGGAAAACAAAATAATTCACTGTTGACACTGAGGGTCTCCATTTTCTCCCTCACCCCTTTTTGTTCGTGCCAACGCGGTGACGCAACATTATTGATCTGTTTTTCCTTCGTTTTACCGACGTGTGCTTTCTTGCAATGTTGTGACCACCTTCTGCGCCACTCCCACCCCGTTAGAAATATGGAAGTTGGCGCACAGCAGCTCCTCACCCCAGCACCTATTTGCAAGCGCGCTTCACTGACTTCATTATCTTTTTTTTTTTTAGTTTTGTTTCTCACCTGAGCTAATCACGACTGGCTCGCTATCCTATGACAACTTTTCTTACGACTGTATGCTCTCTTCTCCTTTTTCTTTTTTTCTCTTACCCCTTTGTTTGTGCTGTTTTTGTTGTCGGCGCTCCTGCGCGCATTTTTTCTTTGTGCATGTGCATTTACGTTTATTGATTGATTCCCAGAAGCTGGTTTTCTTGAACCCCTACCAACAACAACAACAAAAAAAAACCATGCACGAGATCGCTGGTACTCCTTGAAGAGGAATAATGTTGTACTTCTGCTGTTTGCTCGGCGACTAATGTGCCGAGCGAGAGGTAGCGCAACACCCGTCGCGTCACCTCGCAGGCCACGGTTGCGACTTCGGCGATGGAGTTTGCGAAACGATGGAGAGGTACCAAAGTGACGTGCGCGCCAGAACCTTGCCCGATTGTCTGGGTGCGGGGTCTGTACGCACGTTCCTGAAGGATCACGAATGCCCGTACTGGCGCTGGTCTCTGCTGGCCTCGCGCCGACCGACACAGTGCTTGTTGTCGTAGCCGCGTGCCTGAAATGAGTACAAAAATACACTGCGCCGACTCAATCCAGTCTCGCTCGCACTCCTTTCTTTCCTCTTCTATTTCTCTTCCGTTTCATCGTTTTGCAATGCCCTCGGGTGCAGTCTTGACCCTTGTTCTTCTTTCTTATTTTTCCGTTTTCAAATTGATTGACTACGCAACAGTTGCACGACTACCATCTGCGGTTCTTATTTTCCCAGGTGCCGCCCTAGCTGTAGTTTTTTTTTCTAGACGAGCGAGAGAACAAATACCGTGCAGAGGCAAAGTGTCGAACGCACATACAAACACAAACACGAACACAAACACAAACACAAACACAAACACAAGCACAAACACAAACACAAACACAAGCACAAACACAAGCACAAACACAAGCGCATGCAGCAGCGGACCCGATCCGTCTCGCAAGGACGGCGCAGCGCTTCGGTGAAGTCGAGCGGCACGGGCGCGCCTCTGCGGACGGCGTCCATCTCTTCCCAGCGGGGCAAGCCGGAGAGAAGCCCCTCGCTGCCGCCGTCCGGACGGAGGGTGACCGCTGCACGCCCCACTGCGGCGGCTGTGCCGGCCCCGTCCACGGCCCCCGCGTCGCGGAAGCCGACGGCGACGATTCGCGATCAGCTCCCCTGCACGCTGCGTCCACCGCAGACACTCGCGCAGTGCGCCGCGCTGCGCGGCACGAGCATCAAGGCCAACACTGCGCACATCCCTGAGCTGGTCAAGCAGATCCGTCTGCACTACGCCGGCTGGAGCAGTGAGAGCGCGTCTGGCTCGGGGAGTGGCGGTGTGCGCACCAAGGCGGCTTCCCATACACCCGCTCCGCCTCTTGCTGTCCTCGTCGAGGGCCGCTCGGTCGCCGCGTCCCCCACGGATGACGGCAGCAAGGCCAGCAAACCCGCACCCGAATGTGTCAGCGAGATTGTGCTGCCCGTGCAGCAGCTGGAGGCCATTCTGTTCCCCGCTGTCATGGATCTTCCTGCCGAGTGCACCAGTCGGCGCAACACAAAGCACGCCACCGCCAAGTACTGGAAGGCACTTCTCCAAAAGTCAAGTAGCACGATACCCGCGCTTCTGGCGGCAGCCCGCGGCGAAATTGTTGGCGCCAGCGCCGTCGCCGCGGCGGAGCTGCTCACCTTGGTGTACAACATCCTCAAGAACGCGCCGGCCGACAAGCAGCGCAAGCTCGTTCGACTGAGCGACAAGCTCGGTCTGATGAACGTGTGCGGGACGGTTCTGCGCGCCTTCTCCAAGACATCCGGTGACGCACAGAAGCCGGCCACAGCGGCGTGCGAGGCGGTCGGCCTGCTGCTCGCGTTGGCGGCGTCGTACAACTCCAAGGTCGCGGTGGTCGCGCGCATCTCGCGCATGCTCGGCCACCTCCTCGATGCGTTTCAGACGTGCTGCACCCAACTGGCGACCGCGCTCTCCGCTGAATCCTGCGACGCGGTTGCGCGGCTGGTCGCTGAACCCGATGCTTCCGAGGATGAGCGCACCCCTCTTCTCGCGGGCTCTGAGGCCCTGCGCGATGTGACCCTGATGCACAGCACGAGCGCGCTCCATCTTGCCATCGCGCTCTTTGCGCTGGCCAAGTCCTCCGCCAACGCGACCGAGCTCGGCGCGCGCTGCACGGGCTGCGCGGCCCTGATGGTGGAGCGGCTCGCCTACGCCCTGCATCGCCTCGCCCCGCTCGTGTGCCACGCGGCCGCGGACGCCACGGAGCCGACCGCCGAGGACACACGCGGCGCGTCCCTGGGGCTTGTTCGGTGGCTGGGACACTTGGCCCTTGTTGCGTTTTGGGGCCTTGGCCTGCTGCAGCGCCTGAGCCATCACCCGGCGACGCTGCGCGCGTGTGTGGCAGAGACGAGCAAGTACCACCTCCTTTCCAGCCTCCAGCGTCTTCTCCAGGTTGCTGTGATGGACGGTGTACTGGCGAAGAACTTCGAGCTTGTCCAGTCGGTGCTGATGAGCATGGCCACCGTCTTGCGCGGCGATCGTGCGGACGGCCTTCGTGAGCTCGAGGCGGCCGGCGGCCTCTCGCGCATCGTCGATGATGTGCTGACGCTTGCCTCCGCGACGCCCGTGCAGTGGCTGCAGCTGTACACCTGTCTGTGTAGCGTGTACGGCCTCCACGCCCTGCCCACGAAGCTCGGTTGCGACGCCAACACGATGAACCAACGACTGCCCACCGCACTGGGCCACCTTTACGCGAAGGACAGCCGCAAGAAGGCAGAGACGCCCACGACGCGCACCACCGCGGTCGGGTCAGTGGCAGCCGAGCCCGCGCCGGGGTCTCCCACCACCGGAGAAGGCAGCCCGCACACTACCCCAGCAGACACGCCCATGGGCCAGCCGACGCGCGCGGACCTGCCGCACGGACTGCTGCCGATTGACGAGCACCCCGATTGGTTCTCGCCGGAGCTGGTCGGCGGCGTGGTACAGGCCGCCACCGCGCTCCCTTGTGCTGCAGCGACGACCATGCCGTGGCCCTTCACAGATGTGCCGCCGCCGGCCACAGCGGAGCGGTACTTTGGCGCCTTCGCTGCGCACGGCCGCAGCGCTGACTTCTCACCCTTGACACCGCCGTCCGAGACGCAGCGCGTGCAGGTGCTGCGCCACCACATCGCACGACTGAAGCGGCTGACGGCCTCCGCACAGGACAGCGCCGAAAAGCCCGGCGACCGGCACGTGTACGAGGTCGTGTACGAGCGTGAGGAGGAGCGCCAACGGACGGCACGCGAGGGCTCACTGGAGACCGGCTCTGTGCCGGATGCCGGAGTGCCGGAGATGGCCGTCGCTGACGACAACAACAACGTGCCATCGTCGCCTCGGCTCCAGTTTGCGGCGAACTTTGAGAGCGGGAACTTGCAGAGAGCCATCAAAGTGGCGAACGACGAGTACGACTTGGTCCTCTCATGGGACACTGCGTCCAACTCGTACACACAGTGGTTCTGCTTTTCCGTCTCCAACTACCAGCCCGGCGAGACGTACCGCTTCAACATTATCAACATGGAGAAGAACGACTCCACGTTCAACGAGGGCCAACGACCACTGATGATGCATGTGCCATCCGGCAGCGAGGCGCAGGGGAGCGCCGCCTCGACGGACTGGACGCGCACGGGACACGAGATTCTGTACTTCAAAAGCCCGTACTCGCGTCACATGCGAGATCACCTCATTCAAAAGGACAGCACCGCGGCTGCGCCATCAGCCAAGGGTGTGTCCAAGGTGACGGCCGGCGACAGGGGCGGGGCAAAGGCGAAGAGTGCGGGCACCGCGCGCAAAGGCAAAAAAGCAGGCGGCACAGCACCTGCAGCGCGGAAAAAGGCCACGAAGGCATCCGCCGCGGGAGGCAGTGCAGCACCACCCAAGAAGCAGCAAACCTACTACACCGCCTCCTTCTGCGTGACGATGCCGACGGTGGGCGGAAAGGTGTACTTGTGCAACTGCTTCCCCTTCACCTACAGCGAGCTGCGCCGACACGTGGAGCAGCTAGAGGTCGAGGCCAAGGCAAACGGCGTGTCCCTCATGGTGCAGAGCCTGTGCGTCACACCCGGTGGTCTGGCGGTGCCACTCCTGACGGCCACGTCGCTTGACCAGAGCGCCGGCGCGGGCGAGTCGGTTCACGAGAAGCCGGTCGTGGTGCTTGATGCGCGTGTCCACCCCGGCGAGACCAACGGTAGTTGGGTAATGCAGGGCATGCTGGACCTCTTGCTGGCCCCGTCCTCGGAGGCGATGCGGGTGGTCGCGCGGCATCTACTGGACACATTCGTGTTCAAGATCATTCCGATGCTGAATGTGGACGGCGTGGTGATGGGCAATCACCGCTGCTCCATCCCCGGGTTCGACCTGAACCGCGACTATCTGCACCCGGACACCGAGCTGAATCCCGTTGTGTACTCCATGAAGCGCCTCATTCAACACATGACGGAGGTGGAGCACCGCAAGGTGGTGCTCTACGGCGACTTCCACGGCCACTCAAAGGCGAAGAACTTCCTCCTGTACGGGTGCACCCGTCGCACCATCGACGTCCTGCGCGGCGCCAAGTCCAAGAAGGACGGCAAAGCGGAGCCGTGCCCGATCACGGCTGAGGCCTTCGCCCCCGAGAAGCTTCTTCCGTCTCTGCTCTCGCAAATGTGCCCGGCGTTTGGGATCGAGCAAAGCAACTTCGGCGTGCTTCGCAGCAAACGCGGCACCGCGCGCATTTCCATCTACAAGGAGTTCGGCGTGCGAATGAGCCTCGGCGTGGAGGGCACCATGATGGGCGGCCGCGGCGCCACCTACACCCTGCAGAACGCGATGACCCTCAAGGACGACGGCACCGTCGCCATCAACTGGTCTGGAGCGGCGACCGATGCGTCCCAGCCGTCGGAAGAGACCCACTACAACCAGGACACTTACCGCACCTTTGGCGCCATGTTCTTGCTGGCGCTGCACGCGCTGACCCAGTGTGAGGCCGCCGTCGCCGCGGCTTCCACCGACGACGCCGAACCGGCGGCGATGGAGCTCGTGGAGGAGGGCGGCGTGCGACGTGCGTGGGCCCAGGCTCAGTCCGCGGGCTCCACACGCGAGCCACCGAAGATGCTCATGCCCGACGATGCCGCCAATTTTGCCGGCGGCACAGAGCCGTGTCTGCCCCCCGGGGCCGTCCTGGTGGCGGGCCCGTACGTGCTCGCCACGCGCGCCGAGAGACGGGACGGCGAGTCGACACCAGCGCGCGGCTCCCCCCTCACGGCCGGTGGCTCGCCCACCCCGTCGCTGTCCTCGCTCGGCGCTCTCAGCCTCGAAGAGAAAGCGCAGGCCCTGCACTACCTCTTGCGCAGCGAGCAGCTTGCTCTCCGTGCGGACGAGGACGCTGATGACGCTGGCGACGACGACGGCGATGCGGACGACGTTGAAGACGACAACAGCGAGGGCGGCGACATCACAGGCGAGGCGGAGGCAATTGTCGCCGGCACCGCTGTCGTCGCACCCGGTTTACCTGCCACTGCGGACCATTGGAGCGACGGAGGCGAAAAGTCCTCATCCTCTTCAGACGCTGGGGATGACGACAACGACAATGGCGAGGTCGACGCCGACGCTGAGGAAGACGACGATGACGACGAAGGTGACGACGATGACGATGACCTCATGGAGGACGATGACCCGGACAACAGCTTCATGGGCAGTGCCGCCATTCCTGCGGACATTTTGTCCCTATAGGGCGACTGCCACCCTCTGACGAGTCCCGCCTCCGTCAATTGGTCCTCCTCACAACAAGACGTACTCATGTCCTTTATCCTTTTTTTTCTCTAGAATCACAAATTCCGCAATGCATCTGCGCGAGCTCTGAACCTTCAGCCACACCGCTTCCTTTTGTCCCCACACCTTGGCGTTCTCAAGGAAGAGCACAGGGAAAGCTGAGAGAGGCATCGAAGGGTGGAGACCACCTGATACCGTGTCTCTTCCCGGCTGCCGCCACTAGAGAGACTCGCCAACACCAGTGGCCACTCTCTTTGCTTTTGTCTTGAGGCGCTCTCGTCTATCACTCCGGTGTGAGTGTCTTCATTCACATCCTTTTCTCTTCTCCCTTAATCCCCCTCCCCCGCTCTCTGCATTGCTTTGTACCGTCACACTCGACTGCGTGCACTTCTTCTTCTTCCTCTTTGCATCCGTTCACTCGCGGTGTGTCAGCCCAGTTGAACTGACCCACCACGTTGCTTCTTTTTTTTTTCTTTTCCCCGCTGCCATGGACGCGTCTCTCTTTGACCCTACGGCACCCATGAAGGAGGCGCCCGCATCGTCCGCCTCAGAGGAACCGACCATGTCGCGCACCGCTGTGGGAGTCGGCGTGGGCTGTGTGGCTGCGTTGGTCGGCTACACGCTGTACTGCTCGTCCTTGCCTACCCCGCCGCAGGCTCTGGCCAATCCGGCATCTGCCAGCGGCGATGAGGGCACCCCTGTACGCCTCGCCTGTGTGAACTTCACCGACGATGAAAAGACGAGCATGTCGGCCGTTGCGCCGACTATTCGTCCTGTTGGGACGGAGCTTGACGTGAGCTACCCCACAGTCACCTTTTACGACGACGACCCTGACACCACGATTGACGGCTTGCGCCAGTCGACTCGACGCGCGGCTCGGTTTGCGTTCCACGAGCTCAACCGCAAGCCCAGTGGGTGCCGTCCCACCGCCTGTGTGTTTCTGCAGAGCGCCGCGGAGCTCGACGGCGAGCCGCTGGAGGCGGGCGACACGAACGCGCGGCTGCTGCGGTACGCGGAGGGACGGTGTCTGCGCCTCCGCCGCTGCCTCGCGTTCTCTGCGAACGGTGAAGGCGCGGAGGTGGTGGAGTGGGAGCTGTGCGGAGTGGTGGACAGCCGCCGTGCGCGCTCGCGGTGGCCCTCCGCGGAGGTGCTCGAGCGCCAGAACACCCGACTGGTGCTGGAGCACTGCTGCATCCCGTCGGAGTCGTCCTTCACGGCGCCTCCACGCCGACGCCGCCACATGGGCCAAGGCACCGACCCGGAAGTGCAGCGTATCGAGAGGGAGGATAAGAGAGTCCTCATTGTGCCGACCATGGCGCAAGGCACCGACGTGGCCTCGCGCGACGCGGGCCTGGGTCTGTGGTGGCAGTCCGCCTTGCCCGTGTGCGTTTTGTTCGCCACGGCGATCCGGTATGCGCGCACCGAGGACGGCGGTCTCGCGGTGTTGCTCGCCAGCTCGCACGAGGGGCAGTCGCCGCTCGTGCGATTGCAGCAGATCACTCGCGGGCTCCTCACGCGCTGCGGCGTGACTTCCGCCTCCCCTACCAGCGCGCCGTCGTCCACCGAGGCCGTGCACTGCTGCCCCACCCGCGGTGCCTCGGCCTTTGCGATTGCCCTGTTGATGCCAGTGACCATCGCCTCAATAGAGGCCGACGCGGCCGTGCCCTTTTGGGAGGCCCAGATATCCGCCATTGTCGCCAAGGTGTCCCAGCGGCGCAGTGCGGACGTCGCCACGCGTGTCTGCTGTGGCACCCAGGCCGGGTCCGGCACCGGCTGCGGTGTCGTCTTTGAGCTCACCGTGCCTGTCACTCTCGTCGAGGCGGTACGCATTGCGCTGGATGCGGCGACTGTGCTGGCGTGGTCCGGCGTGGCCCCGGCAGCGCTTCGGATCGCGTCACGCACGGCACCCTCGGCGGGCTTGTCCGCCCTGGGCTACATCCCGTTTAAGTCTGGCTGTGCGGACCTCCTGAGCACGTCCATCGCCCTCACGACACCGCCAGCCACGTCTGGTACCTTATTCTGGAACGTTCTCACTGAATTTCATTAAGAAAGGACCCACCCACACAGACAACAAAATTGAAAACGAAAATAATGGAACACCCAAGTAAAACACGCAGTGTGGCCGTTGTGATGCGGGAAATTGACTGAGTGCTTGCTTCACAATTCGTATCGCCTTCATCACACCAGCATCGCTGTGGAGCGTACAAGGAGAAGCCAATGTCTGGCATGCCTCCCGTATCGGTCTTCGCCCCTTCGTCACTTGTGTCTGCGCACACTACACACTGCGACGGTTATCGTAGCGCCTGTCCCACACGTATCTTGTACCGCACAAGAAAACACACTTTTTCCTCCTCCTACTATCATATCCTCTCTTCACTGATGACCCGTTCCATGTCATGTTTCTCCCCCGCCCTGCTTTGTCCCTTTTAGCGGACCGTCACTCTTCTCAGATCACCTGTAATTTGTTTCAGAAACGCGCAGACCTCCTTTGGCGTCATGGCGGATTTGGCGCAAACGCGTGCCCTGGGCACCCTGGGCCCCGACGACATGCTCGTCCCTATTTCTTGCATACAGTGGGTGGCTGCCAACGCATTCTGCGTCACCGTCCCGCTCCTGCGCGCGAGGCTCCTGTTTGAGCTGACCGCGGTGGACGTGCCGCGCACGCAGAGGAAAGACGTGCTCGAGACGATCACGCGCGTCCTCGCAGCGGTCAACGGGTCGCCACGTGCATTTGTGCGCCTCGACCACGTTCAGAGCTTCCCCACCGAGGCATTTGCGGACGTGATCTACCTCCTCGACGAGCCGACGTTGTCCGCATCATCATCACCGCTTGTGCCGGAGAAGCGCACGCGCTGGTGCTCGCTCCAGGAAGGTTTGCTGCAGCACGGCGTTGGCATTCTTTCACGCCCGTGCGGTGTCCGTCTCGGCAGTCTCCTCGCGGCTGAGCGGCACGGCGCCGACCAAAGCGGCCCCGACGACTGCCAGTGGCTGCACCAGACGGTGGCGCGCGAGCGGTCCTCGTCATTCAACGCGACCGCGCGCTGCCGTGTGGTCGACGTCGTCAGAGGTGACGTCTTTGTGGTCGAGTGGCTGCCCTCGTCGTCAGAGCGTCACGACCCGTTGCAGTCACCACCGTCGTCACAGTGGCCGCGCCTTCTCATCCTCGATGCGATCGTGTGCCTCGCGCCAAGCACGCTCAGCGGGCGTCGTGCGCTCCGCTGGTCTCAGCAGCACGTGCTGCACGCCACGCTGACTGTCACCGTCCACAGCCGCGAGCCACTTGACAAGGATGTGTCGCTCTCCACCCAGTTGGACACGCTGGAGCAGCTGGCCTCCGTGCGAGGCGCGGCGTACGTGGAGTCGACCAAGGAGGACGTGGCGGAGGCGCTCCTGCGAGCTCGTCTGGCCAAGCTGCGTTGTGCCCTCGATGCCTGTGCACCGCGCCCGTCGAACTTTCTACACTTGCTTCACGTGATTGACGCCGGCTTTGGCGCGGAGATGGCCGCGTCGGACACGTGCTCAGCGGACTGTGACGGCCGTGTCGCCAAGGCACTGAGGCAGTTGTGGCAGTTGCCCGCGCCCCTGCTCGGGTCGTTGTTTGCGTTCCACGGTCGGCCGTGGACGACAGAGGTCACGCAGCACTGCGCCGCCGAGCTTGGCATTGAAGGGGCGAACTCAGTGCAAGACCAGGCTGGCCCTGTGCTGGCTGGCTTGACGGCCCGCCTCTGGTCACGGTACGTGTGGTGCGGCAGCACCCTGACAGACTCGTGGGAGTCGACGGACCACCTCTTTATCGAGCGGTCCCTTCGCTCTCTCTGCTCGCTGCAGACGCTCCTGCACCCGACCACACCGCCCTTCCGCGGGCTCGTGAGCGACGTCTCGGTCGTGTCGGCGCGGGATGACACGCGTGCGCTCCTTCTCCAAGTGGAGGTCAACCTCGTGGCGCCGGTCTCGCAGTGGGTCGCCATTCGCGGCACTGGCGGCGGTGCAGGTGCGGACCTGTTCCTGCTCGATCCACCCCCGCGGTCGGAGCCGTACCCGGCGCGCAAGTCACTGGAGGTGTCCATCACGTGCGACATCAGTCTGCTGCCGTGGCGCGAGGGGGCGTTCCTCTCCATCCAAGTCAAGGCCAAATCACTCGCGCGCACTACAACTGGTGAGACCGGCGACCCGGAGGCAGCGCAGGACGATGCGCTGGACATCACCCGCCTCGAGCTGCCCGATCACCACGCGATGATTACGCTGCCTGCACCCGTCGTGACGTGCCCGGTCCAAGAGTACGAAGTGACCGTGCGGTGTCTCTCCGCAGAGAGCGAGGATGCCACGACGCTGGCGGAGATTACGACGCACTACTGGCTCCGCACGGCGCTGTCCGCGGACGAGCTCAACGAGCCGTCGCTCATCGAGGATGCCGCAGAAACACTGCTGGAACTCCGCGCGGACGGGGGCAACCACGAAGCTGGTGCCACCTCCGGCGATGCCGAGGACCAAGGCTCCGAGCTGTTCTCCTCCTCGTCAGACGACGACGACGAGGACGCGCCGCAGCATGGCGCAGACGGCGATGCCGCAGCCGACCCTGCCACGCAAGACGCTGGCGACGCCGCACCTCCGGCGGCGGACACTAGTGGCACGGAGAGGGCTGTGGTGTGCGCAATGGAGCCGCACTACTTCGCGAAGGTCCTGCTTTTCTTCGCTCTTCCCCCCTCCGTCACTGTGGATGACGTTCTTCGCAGTCAGTCCACCACGACGCCGGCGCCATCGGTGCCTGCCGAGACCATTTGCCGCCTCGCGCGCGATCTGCTCCACCGTGATGTACTGGTGCTCTTCGCTGCGCGAGCGACCGTGAACGGCGTGCGAGGAATGCTGGGAGACCTCTTCTTTTCGTCTTGCTCCCCACAGCCAGATCTGGTGGAGGACGCGCTCTCCGGAACGTTGACGACGCAGCCTCGGAGCCGCTTCCCGCACAGCCTGCTCGACGCCCTGAGTGCGGCGCACGATGAATCCGCTGCACCACCGGCAACGTCTGTCGAAGCATGGCCGAGTGCCGAAGCCATTCGAGCCGCACTCAGCCGCAAGAGGCTCTCTGATGCTCAGACGCACACGCCCGCAGATGCTGCCGAGCCGGCCCGCCCGGTCGATTGTCACGTCGTCATTGGCCAGGATCCGCTGTGGGTCGAGCACGAGACGGCCACGCGCACGCTGCCCGTTCTGTGGCGCGGCACCTTCAGCCCGTACGTGTCGCTTGCGCTCTTCTCCCTGCGGCCTCGGCAACTCTTCTGCGGCAGCACCAACAACCAGCACCGGATCGTCGAAAAGGAGCAGCGCACAGGCGAGGACGATTCGGTGCAGAACATTGACTGGGCCATCATGCGCCTGCCATTTCAACGACTGCCGAACCTGATGACCGCCAACCTGGAGCTTCTCCCGCCGTCACTGCGCAACGTGGAGCGCGCGTACTGCCGCCAGCTCATGGCGCGTGCGCCGGATCCTGTGGCGCCATTGCTTTCGCCGCCCACACCCACCGAACCCGTCACGGCACCCATCAACGCGTGGGCCGCACCGGATGCGCCATTGCCACCGCTGCACGGAGAGGAAAGCAGCACGGCGCGCGTTCTCGCACTGCTTCTGCTTCTCATGCGCGGCGACACGACGCCTTCTCAGGACACTGGCGGCCAAGCAGTCACCACGGCGACCAGCCCTACCAACGTCGTCGGGGCAGAACCCGACGCGGCCACGGCCATGACGTACCAGCTTCTTTCTCAGCGATGCAGCATGCCGGAGTCGGAGCTGAAGCCGACACTCACTACGGAGGTGGTGCTGTACCTCCTGCCTCGGCGCGGCGAGCAGACCTCGGCAGGCAGCGGGACGTGGTTCCTTGGCAGCCGTGACGCACCGTCCTCGGACCTGTTCGAGGACAGCGCAGAGGCGGACAACATCGCACCGGACACCGTGCCTCACCCGTTTCACCGCTACGACATGCGGCGGGTCGTGGCGACGATGGGTCGCGAGGCCCTGACCGAGAGTGCCGTTGAGGCGTGGCCACCAGAGGCGGTGGCGCAGGTGCAGCTCACCTCGGAGCAACTCGCGGATGACGTCTGCCCACTCACCCACAAGGGCCTAGGGCCGTTCCCGAGTCGCGCGCACACGCGTCGTCTGTACCACCCTGCGGACGGCGTGCACATGCTTGGGCTACCGTTGGTGGTGCACACGGAGGTGGCCAGTGAGCACCTTGCCGAGCTCATGGCCCGACGTGATGCGTCGTCCGAGACGCCGGTCGCGCCGGAGTCGGCACCTTTCACCGCTGCCCGCCCCGAGGTGCCCCAGTCGCAGCAGCAGCAGAGGCTTATTGGCGTCGAGTACGTGCCCGTTTATCTTGCACGGAACAGAAAGCCGTACAAGCTCTTCTCGTACGGCCGTATCGGCCGCGCTGCGATCGGCGAGCTGCAGCGTCTTCGCAGCGCCTTTGGCGGTGACGTCGTTGCGTACTTGACCTTGCTTCTTCGTCAGTCGTGTCACACCGAGCATAACACCCGAACACCGCTCCCGGACGGCCAGCTGTACGTGTACGGTGTGGCATCCGAGCCGCTCTACGCGCACTACCGGTCTCGGCGGGACCTGCGCTTTTCTCTTGGCACCTACTTGCCCATTGTGCGCGACATTGGGCGGAGTGCGCCTCCAGACAACCAAGGCACAGCAGACAGCACCAGCGATGAGAGCCACCGTGAGCGACAGCTGCTGCAGAACCTGTGCGGACAACTGCGCCGCATTCTACAGCGTGTCACGGACAAGCTGGCGGAGCGGCGCGCCGATGTGCGACGCGTTTTTCTGCAGTGGGTGGCGCACCTGGACGAACCGCGTCCCTACATTGCTCTTCTTGTCTACCCTGTGGACGACGGCGAGACGCTGCAGCGGTCTGGAGCCGCCGGCGACAAGGGTGTCGATGCGTACCAGGGAAACCCGCATCGCCCATTTTCGACCGGATACGGCGTCGTCCGACACCGGCTTCCCCTGGGCGAACTGCGCATTACGTACAGCCGCGCTGGCGCAGATGGCGCCGACTTTTCTACTGAGTGGCTTGGTCAGCTTGAGCCAGCGCCTGAGCCGCAGGAGCTGTAAAAAAGAAAAGAAAAAGAGAACGGAGCAGAATCACAATCAACGCACCCATCTGCGTCCTGCGTAGGACGTTATTATCTCTGTTTTTTTGTTTTCTCTTTCATCTAAACCTTTCTTGCAACATTTTCTTTTGTTCGTTACTTGATTCTATTCAGAGAGTGTTCCTTGCTGTCTTCTGTCTGTGCGTGCGCGTGCCGATGTTTGGGAGGTCATACACTCCTCTTTGTTCTTTTTCTTCTTTTTTGTTTCTTCTCCCCTACGATGGGAGAACTATGAACGCGTCGATTCGAAAAAAAAAAAAAGATAGTGACCTCCCGCCCCATTTCTGCCGTTCTTGCAGTATCTGCCACCGCTTAGGACTATACCCCCGGTCAGGAAACATGCTGTGTGCTGAAGTATCCTTTTTTTTTTTCGTGCCCATGCTCTCCTTGCTCATTTCCACCACGACCCTATCTTCTTTCTCTTGTCTTCTTCCCAAGATAGTTTGTTTGCTTCTTTTTGCCACCTGTCTCTTCTTGTTTCTCCCTTCCCCCTTTTTTTTACCCGTCAATCGTGCACTCGCCACGACGTGACAAACCCCATGCTCGCGCGCTCACCTCCTGTGCGCGCGGGCCACGCCGCAGAACGAGGACCCATCGCCACCATGTCAGAGGGGGACCACGATGACGACGACTGGACAAACGAAGTGTATCATGCGCAGGCGGAGGTGTCTTCCGGGGCACCAAGACGCCACGCACCGCGTGCAGCCGCACCACGGCGGTGGCCCTTCAGCCGCGTGTTTGTCTTGGCGTTCTCTCTCATGCTCAGCTTCTGTGGGGCCGTGATCATTTCTGTCTGCCTGTCCCCCACGCGACTGGAGGCACTCGTCACGATATGTACCTCGTGCCACTACTTTATGAGCGTCGGCGTGTCTTTTGGCGCCGGCATCCTGTTCATGGGTCTCGTGGCCGCCCTCGTAACTTCCTCCACTCGCTGCTGGAACAGGGCGTTTCCGACTGTTCTGGTTTCTGTCGTGTTCGTTGCCGGTGCGGTGGCTTGCTTTGCCGTTGCGATCACCGCGCTGGTTCTTCGGCTTAACCATCTCTCCACACCCGCAAGCATGCGGCAGCTGTGGTCGAGGGCGGTGGTCCGACATGCTGCTCTCGTGTGCGATGTGGAAACGAGCCTGGAGTGCTCTGGATTTGCGCCGGGGAAGTGCTGTGTGGCGGCGCCATACCCACTAGTCGAAAGCCGTCCTCACCGGCGTGGCTCTCCCGCGCCGTGTTTCTACGTAGACGCCAACGGAACCACCTTTGACCCCAGCACGCTTTCGGTCATTGACTGGCCGTCCACGGACTGCCCGGCCCTGTGCGCTGCAAACGAACAGTATAACCGTGCTTGCTATAGTCCGCTCGAAAGCCTCTTTTCACGCACGTTCACGTCCTTGTGCCTCGTCTTCTTCGTGATTGGTACCACTTTTTGCCTTTTTGCGTACACGACGTGGCAACATCACACCGATGCCAGGCGCGACCTTGTAGAGGAAGAGGAGGAGCATGTCCGACAGCCGCTTCTCGCGCAGGAGGAGTGAGCGAACTGCACATTTCAACGGTTTATTGACTCGCATTCTTGCAGCTTTTCGGCTGTTCTCTTGTTGTTCACCTCTCTGTTTGTGTTTTTTTTCTCTTTCTTCTTCCATTTTGCACCAACGCCTCCTCAGTGTGAACTCCATAAATTTGTTGAGCCTGCTCCTGCTTGCCCCATTCCTCCTTCCCTCCATTCCACCCGGATAATAGGGACACATGGCATCACTCACACGCAGCATGCCACCCGCAACGCAAAACTACCTGTTCTCTCTCTCTCTCTCGCGCACTGCCTTCACCGCTCCTTTTTTTTTTTTTGCTGCCCCTGCCCAAGCTCAGTTTTCTTCGTATCACCATCCCACAGCGTCGACTAAACAGCGAGAACAAAGCGCGACAGAGGCGTGGTGATCAGTGCTGCACCTTCCGTGGTCGTCTTTATCGATCGTACATGCCGTCTTCGCCGGTACCACCCGCCGGACACAACCGACGGGACCGCCTCAAGGAGCACACGTCGCCAGTGCAGCAGTTTTCCTCCGATCTGTTCGGTGCAGGCGACGATGGTGCCATGTTCGAAGAATTCGATGTGGAGGACCACCAGTGGTCTGTACCGGGGTCGCGGGGCATGACCATGAGCGGCCAGTCGCGCGGCTTTCGCGGGCGCTCGATGAACGCGTGGATGGTGCTGAGCCTCAGCTCTGCGCTGTTGGCCGGTGGCTTGATCATCCTCGCTACCATTTGTCTTTCCCCACACCGCTCCTGGCTTCCATCGCCAGCGCTAATCGAGACGCTGGCGAACGAGTCCATTTCCAGCCTCACCCCGCAGCCTATTAGCACCATTGATCGGACCATGTGGTGGCTCGTGCTCGTGGGCACGCTCGTGGGCAACGCCGGCCTTCTCCTCTCCCAGGCGCGCAGCACGCGATGGGCGTCGGCGTTGTGTGCCGTCACCGGTGTCCTCGCGGTGGCGCAGGTGATCATGGCACTGGTGTTGCTGCGCCAGAGTGTCCTTTTCTTCAGCACTCGGGGCGGCGCCGGGACGCTGTCGCACCTACGACTCGTGCTCGGCAAAATGTGGGTGGCGCTTGCCGGAAGTGCCAGCGGGGCCGAGGCCTTGTGCAGCATTCAGCACCAGTTGCAGTGCTCAGGCCTGACGACGTGCTGCCTCACCAATTCGACTCCACTTGAACTCCCCCTCGCGGCCGTCTCAAAATCTTTCTGCTTCATCTCGTACGACAACGGCTCCATGATCAACCACGTAGGAGTCGACATTCAGAGCCTCGTGCGGCAAGAATGCGGCTACCTCACCTTTGATGTCCCGTGCACGACACCCACCTCGCTTCACCGGTGCCTCGATCAGATGGAAGGTGCCGTACTGGCACCGTACGGCTTCGGCTTCGTCGCGCACTGCACGTGGGCTGCTATGCTGTCCACCCTCACCTACTTCACAGCCGGACTCGCGCGAAGCCGTCCACGTGGCACGACCACGGTGCACGCCGCCCTCTCAACCGATCCGATGATCTCCCGTTCCGGAGCTGGCGACGACGACGAGTACGACCCGTACGCGTACTAGGGAACATCAAAAGAATGGCCATCGGACAAACGGACAAACTAAATACTCAAGGGCCAATCACGCAAGAAAGAGAAAGAGAGAGAAAGAGAAGAATGTTAACACAGGAGCAGGCACCGTCGATCCACTCTTCTCTGTCTTTCTCTCCTATTGTCTCACCACGCACTCACTGAGAAGAGCAAACGATCTTTTTGTTACGTGGTGACTGTTGTACGTCTGTTTCTCCTTTTCTTTTTTTTTTCTCTCCCTTGACGTTCTCTCCTGCCTATGCAGTGACAACGAACCCAATCCACACACGCCACACATCTCCACCGAGCTGGTAAGTAACTGCCAGCGACGGACCGCCTCATGCCGCAATAATGAATGGAGTCTGACAAGAAGAAAAGCAAATGAAAAATCAGTACTGGGCACCCCGCAAGCACTCTCACGCCGCCGAGAGAGCGCCACCACACACTGCAACTCCGTCATGTCCCGTTCTCCCTCCCCTCCCGTTCTCGTGGTGCTATCTCTCTCGGTGCTACTCTCTCTCTCCCTCTCTCTCTCCCTCTTTTTCAAAGATTTGCCACTGTCATGAATGCCAACAGCCGATTAAAGGTGCTCATTCGCGTGCCAGCGAAGCGCGCCAGAGATGACGACACCGATGCCTGCGCGGACGTTGAGGCGAATACCCTGCCGCCGCTGGTCCGCGTGCGGCTCGACACCATGGGGCCCGTGCCTGCCCTCGTTGACCGCGCGGTGGGCGGCGGCGCCGAGTCGGAACTTGTCTTTCGACGACTGCAGGCGGCTTCGGTCGCCGCACAGGTCGCGGCGGACGACACACCTCTTCGAGAGGACTCGACTACGACGAATGCAGAAGACGGTGCGGCTTCTCGTCCGCTTCACGTGAGCCGCTTTGTGCGCGGTCGAGACTACATTCTCCTCGACTGCACAGACCAGGGGCATGCCTCGCCGTCCGCCGGCTCACCGGAGAGTCACCAGTTGTACGTACTCGAGGAGGCCGTCTCCGATGGGCGTAAACGAGAGCGAGAAGACGCCGACGACTTCAGCTTCGACGACTTTTCCTTCGGTACAGGACCCGTGGACCCGGTGCTCCCTGCTCAGGCAGGACCTCCGGCAAAGCACCCCACCGGCACCCTGCGCGGAGCGGCTCTGGTCCCGTTGTACTACCTCGCTCCGTCTCGGCGCCTGGAGGGCAGCTCGAGCTCACCGTTCACCACCACGGAAGCTTCTGTGCGGTCACCGCACTGGCAGTTCGAGTTGGGGGACATCCAAACGGCCAGCGCGCTCTTCCGTGCACACGACGTCCTGACCGTTGAGGAGAATGTGGAGGAGGTTCAGGCCGACCTCTACGTGTACCCGGACCACAGGAAGGACGATGAGTACGATAGCAACGCCGAGGACTTTTCCGGCAACGACTACCCGGATGACGCCGACCAAGGCGACTATGATGGGGCCGCCGACGATGAACACGCGTGGACGCCACACCCAACTCGCGCTGCGCAGGACAGCGGCTACGGCATGTACTTTGAAGACGACTACGTCGAGGGTGATCTTGGTCCAGGTTGGCAGAGTGACGACGACGACGACGCCGGCTACTGATGCTGCCGCCGACCCCCAAAATACAGACACCGACACTCCGGCTTGCACATATACACAACACGCATCACTCTTCAATCTGTACAAAGACGGTGTGCCTACACACTATTGTGCCTTTTCCCTCTTCACCGATTCGCACCTCACACTTCACACGACGCCCGCTCTTGAACATGCGCCACTCGACATTTTGCAGGTGTGCTTCGCTTCCCACCTCCACACACCCCCCTCCTTCCTCCCCCCACTGTCTTCTTGTTTCACTGTTTCGTTTTCACATTGTGTGTACATCCAATTCACACGGACGACTTCAACACGCACACCTGCACACTGGCAGAGTAGAACACACATGCGCCTTGGAAACACTCTGAAAGAGCCGCGCCCGTATAGTCTCCCCGCGCGGGACACCATGGACGTGGTCGGCACCAGCGACCTCTCGAGTCTTCTCACCACCGTTCGTGGTGTCAATCCGTTCGACGTCAGCCCTGGCATTCAGTTAATCATCGAAAAGCTGGAGACCCGCCCAAAGTCAGCGAACCCCTACGTCCAATACACCAGCACTCTGAACGTGGAGAAGGGCACCATTGGCAAGGTCGTGGATCAGAACGGAAACACGGCACTCCACGTCGCCGCCGGCTGCGGCTACACGCAGACCGTGGAGGCACTGCTTCAGGAGTGTGGCGCGTCTGCCGACCCTGTGAATGCGGACGGCTTCACGCCGCTGCACCTGGCGGCCATGAACGGGCACATTGAGTGCGTGCAGCGCCTCGTCTCTGCCGGTGCCAATCCGAAGCTGCTCGTGCAGTACGACAACGAGAGCAGCTCGTGCCCGTTTTTACGCGGCAGGACGTCGGTGTTCCTCGCGCACTGGCATCAGCACCCGGCTGTGGAGGCGTTGCTCCTGTCGATGAACGCGTGCAGCATTCGCCCGGTCGGGCCCACGGGCGAGCAGGACTTGTGGAAAAGCGCGGCGGCTGGCCAGGACGCGTCCGTCTTTGCCCAGCTGTTCGACGTTCTCGACTGCCACAACAGCGGTGCCGTGCAGCCGCTGGAGCTGCCGTGCCTGATGGACGCCCTGCCGGCACTTGTCGACGACCTTCCCGCTGTTCTGTCGCACCTGCTGCCTCCGCACGCGCAGATGTCACCGTCGCAGATTTTCATCTTTGAAGGCCTCGTGGCACGTGACATGGCAGGCGCGAGCAGCACGGTCGCGACGACGACGGAGAGCACGGTGACGGTGCTGGACCGCGTGTTGGTGGCGGGCCACATTCGCGCCTTGCGAGCGCTGAAGCTGGATCTCGCGCAGTACGACCCGCCCCTGTCGCTCAGCGTCTGCACCCACGAGGACAGCGAGACCACTCAAGTTGTGCTGTTGCTGCTTCAAGAGGCCGAGGCGAGGGGCCGTGCGGCCAAAGCCCTCGCAGCTTACCAGAAGCGCGCCAAGAACAAGCGGGTGACGCAAGAGGCTCTCACGGCGCGTCAAGCGTGGATCGAGCTGCGGCAGGCGCTCGAGGACCATGATGTCGCGCCTCTACTGGAGTAAATCAGCCACATCAGGCGATCCTCGCAAAACTGATCTCCCTCCTTTTTTGTGAGTTGCTGTTTCACTCTCGCACCCATTCGTTTTTGTAACACATTATACAGCGATGTACACTACCGACGACACGTTCGCGTGTGCTGCGAAGCAACCGCTCAGCGTTTTTTTTTTTTTTTTTTGCTGACGTAGCGAATGATGCAGAACAACAACAACAATCAAACCCTAGTATCCGCACCCAACCGGAGGAATACAGGACTTTTGGGCCGGGGAAACTTTTGCCGCGCCCTCTCCGTCCCTGAGCACAATTCAAATGGCACTCGGATCAACGTGCTGATGCCTTTCCAACACACAATATGCGGTGCCAGACGAGTGTCACTGAACCGTTGCGCAATTCATCCAGCACATCACTGATGCCCATTCCGTGTATCCGGCCGCTCTCACCTATCCGCGAAACGTGGAAGGTGTCTGTTGGTGTGTTTCCGGAGCTCTGGCTCTCAGCTTCCATGAGGAAGACTGTGGGACCTGACACCCGCAGCGGTTAACCTCTATTTTTGACGCTCCCTCCCCATCGTCTCACTCCCGCTTCACTTCTCTTCTCTTCTCTTTCACATTGTTGCACTCGTTGCGCACGTTTCCTTTTCCTTTTGTCGACTCTAGTTTTTTCTTCTCGTTCACAGCTGCCAAGGCTTCACTTAGCACAAATGGAAGAGGGATGGGACGCGCAGGTGTACAACACCGATATGTCGCACGCGGCCGCGGACGCGATGGACTACGAGATGGACACGAACGCCTTGTCGGACGATGACGCCTTGCGGTTCAACTCTGTCACGGAGGTGACAAAACTGCTCCGCTCGGCCTACCTCGACTCCATGCTGCGCCGTCTCAATGACTTTAAGCAGCTGGAGGGCGGCAAGAACGCCATCACACAAGATGACCCCGAGTACCAGTATGTGTCTGATTGCAGCACGTTGGTCCTGCGCATCGAGGCCGAGAAAAGCCGCGTCATGGTGTTTCTTCGCGCGCACTATAGCCTTTGCTTTCCGGAGTTGGCCATGTTCTTCACCGACAGCGTTCTGTACGCCAAGGTCGTGAAGCTCATCAAAACCAACATGAACCTCACCGACATCGTCGATGAGCTCGAGGAGCTGGTGCCGTCGCAAATGCTGGTCGTCGTCATGGCGTGCGCGTCGACCACCTCCGGCCGCGAGCTCAACGCGGAGGAGCTCCAGCGCGTCTTGGAGGCGTGCCAGGAGATGGAAAACCTGGAGGAGGCGAAGCAGCTATTCCTCGAATACATTCAAATCTCTATGCCGCTGATTTGCCCCAATCTCTGCGCGTACCTGGACACGGGTCTCACCTCGCAGCTCTTCTCCATCACCGGCAGCGTGGCCAAACTCGCCATTATGGACGTGAACGACCTCATCAAGTTGGGTAGCCGCCGCGGGAATGACAGCGGCATCGCTATCAAGACAACCGGTTTCCTTAGCAACTGTGATTTTGTGGCGAATCTTCAGCCGCAGCTTCGCCCAAAGGCGCTCCGCCTAGTGGCAAACTCTGTGCTGGACCTCGCCCGCATTGATGCCAACCGTCGCGCCGCCTCCAAGGACGAAGGCGTGCGCACACGCCGTCTCACCCGTAATCGCATCGTCCAGTGGCTCGACCCACCTGTGGTCCGTGGAGCTGGTCATAACATGTACGAGCGCCGGGGACGTAAGCGCCAGCGACAGACTCGCTGATGGACATCCTTTCACCTCTGTGTTTTTTTTGTTCTCCCTTCGCTGTTCCTCTTGCGGCCATCGCAGCGTGCACAGTCACACCGCACGAATCGACCTTGACCTTGATCCCTTAACAAGACACAACCAAAACTAAATAATCACAAACAAAAAAAAGAGAGTATGCGGCTGTACCAACAAACGGGACGTGGTTGTGGAGAATCTGAGTTCACTCTAGACAGGGATGTTTATGCGACATGTGCAATCACTGAGGTGCCGACTCCCAACGGAAAAAAAAACCTGTATCGAGTGCTGAACGCAGACAGTAGACGTTACACGCCGCGCGTAGGTCACCAATAGCAGGGGAGCAGCGTGAAATGCACTCTGCACAATCATCACGCTAAACGCTACCGTCAACACACAATCCATTTGCTCTTTCTTTGAATCCTACCTTCCGAATGGCACTTGGCTGTGATTTTCCTCTCCCTTTTCCTCCCACTCCTCAAATTCACGTTTTTTTTTTTTTTGCACAAATAAACAGCAACAGCTTCCCTCTTTTTTGTTTTGACGTTTTTTTTCGGTTACTGTCTCACACATGTTGCCTCCGTCCGCAGAGGCCATAAACGTGGATGATATCGGCGTGGATCTGTGCGTTCTCGCGTGCCACCTGTTTGCACGGTACGACCAGGCGAATGTGGCACTGAAAGAGCTGTGTCTACGGTGCCAGTGCGCGCCGACCCGCATAGATCTGGCCTCGTGCACGGGCATTCGCACGCTGCACGACACGCAGTGGTACACCTCGATGAAGCAACGATTCGCCGAGGAGACGCAGCGTGTGCAGCTGGCGCGCAAGTCGGACCTCACCGAGACTGAGGACCTGGTACGCAGCTTGTACCCAAACGGCTGCAGTCTGAGCGATTATGCGGACGCCGTGCAAACGTGTGCGGCGATGCTGCCCTTCACGATCGCGGGAGACGCGATTGGCCGGTTCATTGAGCAAGAGGGTGCGACGCTGTCCGCGCAGCAGCACCACGCACTCACCGTCGACGACCTCCTCTCTGGTCTCGTGCAGCGCCTCATTGTGCCCTCGCTGCTGCCCGTGCGGTGGTGGTCGACGTGGCACGACAACGGCACGCCGACGCCGTACGAGGCCACTCGCATTGGCCTCTCGGTGGCCCCTCTCCGGATCGCGATTGAGTACCGTCACAACGGCTCAGGCGTGCTGGCCACCCGCACGGTGCCGCTCGTGGGCCACCTCTCCGAACACGGCCCCACCGCACCCCTTGCGCGACGTCTGGCCGCCGTGCACGGCTCCATCGTGACGGAGGCGGTGCTCCAGAAGGCACTCATCACGCTGCAACGGCTGCTGCAGACACGTCCCACAGCGGAGGCCATCGCGCCACGAACGTCGCTCCCCGCTGCACCGACGAGTGGTGCCCAAGACGGCGCGGCACACACTGAGCCTGCCAGCGCGCCGGCGTCTAGCTCGTCGTCTGCTGCCGAGTACTCGGCGCCCCAGAAGGCTGACCTGGGTTTGCTGTACCGCGATCCGGACAAGGCCCTTCACAACGTCGACCTCAATGATGCGGACGACATGACGGTCAAGGAGTTCAAAGAGGCCATGGACGTCAAGTTCTCTTCCAACGCGCTGCGACCCGGTGACGAGGGCTACACGTACGACCGCCGCGTTGAGTTCAAACCTACTGTGAAGAGTGAGTGGGACGACGACTCCGACTAACGCCTCCGTGTGACTGTCTCTTCACGCAGGAGTCTGTGATGGGCGGAAGCGCCATCCACTTCTGCACCGAGTTTTTTTTTTTTGCCTGTGAGTTCTTCCTTCGCCCTTCTCTTTTTTGATTTTGTTTTTGCCGCTGAGCGCAGGCGCGCGTGATGTTTTCCATTCTTCTTCTACGCCTGCGCACCAGCACCATAGATGACCGATCTCTACGGTCCTGCAGATCTCCACAGAGGCCTTCCTCGTTATTCGCTTCTTTTCGCTTTGGCATGTGCGCACATGCGCCTGCAGGGCACACATATCAAATCACAAATCTTTAGAAGTCACGTACAACCTTGAACCGTACCCTCAGAAAAAAAAATGTACAAGAACAATGAACACTCATAGCTGCCTTGCATGTTGTCTCGTCCCTGCCCCTACTTATGAGGGAGTATCGAAGTGTGACCGTGTTCCTCTATGGATTTTCGCAGAGGCTCCTTCTTTGATGTTATTTTCTTCCATTTGGCCGCGATCATTCTGCACGCCTCTCCTTTTCCCACATCTTGTACACCTCCACCACACCGCACGATGTACATCTTTGTTGTCACTCGTCTTCTCTTCTTTTGTGTGTCACATTTTCCGTTAGCCTGTTCCGCTGCTGTCTCAGGTCCGTGCTTCGCGAAGTCATGCGCCAGACACAGTTTACTTTTCTCGATGAAAATGGCGAGTCGGTACTCATCTGGCGACCGACCAAACCGCCCCCGTGCGCGACTGTCACGCCGGTACCACCCAAGTTGCCCGTAACTGTAGTCGACCAGCGTGCGGAGACGCAGCTGCCGGCCCCTGTGCCGCTCATGCGCGATATGCCGCCTGGCCAGGTGCTTCCGCGCGGTGTGAATGGCATTGATGGTGTGCTGCAGCGTGCCAGGGAAGCACAGCGCCTCCACTGGTCCCTGCAAGAAAGACGTGTCCGACAGGAAAAGCAGGCGGCGCAGCGCCGCCTCAACAAGGACCTCGATGACCAGCGAGAGTTCAATCGCATGCTGCGTCTGGCGGAGTATCAGGAGGAACTCGTGAATGTGTTTGGCCCAACGGTGCGGAACATCATTAGCGACACGTTTTTTGACGACGGCACGGACCCCGCACTAGCCGCACTAGCCGCACAGCGCGCCAGACCGGCGACACGTGCCCCTCCACTTCACACAGCAGGACCAAAAAGAGAGCACACCCGACAAGACGTGCTGGATGCATGGCGAGCCGCCCGGGAAGAGCATCAAGATGCCGCAGGTCTTGACGCGACTGTTGTCGATCGTGAGCTGCGTGCCCTTTCGCTGCCCTCGCACGCGCACACCGTCCTTGACACTGTGCCACCCCAGACGCGCCAGAAGGAGATGCTGAACAAAGCCCTTGATCACAATCGCGAGGGCAGACGCATGCCGTATTAGTCCGACATTTTTTCTTTTTGCTTTTACTCCATGTTGTTGATCTGACCATTGCTGCGCTGCTGGCTCTGTGCATGTGAGAGAAGACGCTCTTGCCTCCCACGTGTACACTATCTCACTGTCTTTTTTCCCCTAGATTTTCTTCTCTGTTTTTTTTTTCTCTTCAGATGTTACATCAACGCTCGACTACACAATAAACCTCTCAAAGTCTCCCGGCACTGCCGCACGTTTCATCTTGTCGACTGGTCTGTTTTTTCCTATTAATCTGACACAGCCGTCGTGGACAGCCTCGTCCGCTAGAGCTGTTCCGAAAGGAAAACCATGTTGGTGCCACGACTGTTCACAATGCTTTGTCTCCTCTTGTCTATGCGCCATTCAGTGACCCATTCACACCTCGCTGTACCACAGCTCCGCCTACCTCAACCCCCCTTTTTTTTACTGCGCTTCGTGTAGAAACCTTCTTTCTTTGCGCGAATCTATCTCACGGCTGCTTGCAACCGCGTGTTCGTCGATACTCCCTCCGTTTTCTTTTTCGTTTTCTCATCTCTCTCTTTCTCTCCGTGTTTTTTTTCCTCATGAGCACGGACGTGACTGTCAAGTGTGGCGTGAACACGCGTGCCCCGCTGGCGTCCCGCCTTCCCAAGAAACACGCTGCCGACAACAACGCCGGTGCCCCTGCCTCCGCGATGCTTCACCACAGTCTCGAGACCACGTACGACGTCCACTACACGCCCAAGCGACTGGAGGAGGGCGGCCGCGCCTATCCGTGGAACAAGACGGGCACCGCGGCCGGTGGCCTCGGCTCAACGACCGGTGCGGGGGCGAGCGGTACTGGTGCGACGGACGGTGGCCTTGCTGACGCTTCGTCCGCGGGTGCCACGGCCAACGGCACGGCTGGCCAGCGCGATGGCTGCGGTGGGGCCGACGAGCGCCAATCTGCCGCCCACGGCGCCTCGCGCTGCGTGCAGCCGGAGCAGCAGCTCGACTTCTACAGCTCCGCCCGCAAAATTGAGCGCGACGATGACGACCAGCGCGGTGGACTCGTCGGCAGCACGCAGCGCGCCGTCGACATCCGCAACAAGCGCGCGAACGATGCGCAGATGCAGCCCGCCGTCCCCGAGTACGTCCGGGCGGAGAAACCGCAGCTGCCGATGGTGGCCGCGCAGGAGCGACGCCTGGTGCGCCGCAACTACCTCGACCTCGTCGAGTGCACCCATCGCAATCCCAAGACGGAGCACCAGTACGGCTACGACGACACCCCGGAGTCACGGCTTCCCTCGGACTCGCTGTCCCAGGACGTGGACGTGCAGAGCAAGGCCATCACGCACATGGGCACCACGGAGGACATGTTCCGCGGCTCTGCCAAGTACCTCGACGACAAGGACGTTGGGTACGCTGGCCACGTTCCCCAGCACGACAGGAACCTTGCCGCCATCCATCACGGCGAAGACCCGCGACGCGAGTACTCCAAGTCGTTCATGACACTGGCTGTGCACAACGGCGGCGTCGACTCGTCCGTGACGAGCACCAACATCAAGGCGCGCCACCGCGCCGGCCGACAGGCACCAGCCGCAAAGATCCTCAACCCGAAGTCCGATGAGGCCATCTCCAAGACTGTGGAGGGACGCTTCCTTCAGCAACCGATGACGGAAACCCTCAGCCGCGAAAAGGCGATGAACATTCGCGACGACGCACAGGCCGAGCGGTTCTTCTAGCCACGCGCCAGTCTCAGATCTTTTTTGTGTTGTTTTTATTTCACTTTCATGTATATTTTGATTCCTCTGTGGGCTGAGTCACTGTCCATCATGATTTGTTCTTCTTGGTTGATAGTTCCCCAGTTGCCTGTAGTCTGTACACTCTCCTACGTCCTGTTTGTGTTGTTCTAAACATTTTCGTTTTGTTTTTGTTCTTTTCAGTCTCGCCCCATCACAATCCAAAGCTGGGATCGTCGTAACCTGAGAAGTTGCACCGTTCTCCATGCTTTGGTGATGTACTGGGCCATCCATGTATCACGCCCACGCGGCGAAACGGGAGTGCTCGTTTGTGTGTGTGTGTGTGTGTGTGTGTTGTGCGTGAACGAACTCTTGTGCCTGCCGCCTTGTTTTTCTTTCTTTCCTTTTGTTCCCCTCGAAGCATCAACAACAGCAGTAGCAACAAGCCCCTTATGAGAGCTGCTTCCATGGCACCATGCGTGAACACTGCTTTTCGACAGTGCCCACCGCCTCCTTAAAGTCGGCCACGTACCCACCGCCGCTTTTGGTGCTTTGCGTTGGACTAACGAGCCGCGTATGTCTTTGCGGAACACTTCTGTGGCATGCTGGACCATGGCTTCTCACGCAGAGCCCACGTCGATACCTTCCATGGTATGACACAACAACAGTGTAAACAGTCACCCAAGCCACTATTTTGTACTCAGAGCTGACGAACAGGCCTTTTCCCTCAACTCACTCCAACGCGCTCTTTTATCCTTGTCTCTCTTCACACCTCCAAACACAAACACGCAAGTCCAGTGGTGCAAACGCACGCTCATAGCCGTACTCAACCACTGACCTCCCACCCTCCCTCTCTGACACACACGCACACACACACACGCACACACACACACACACACACACACACACACACACACGTATAATGCTCGGCGTGATCGCTCTGAAAGTGCTGGTGATTGCCGGCATCACGTTGGCGAGCGCCATTGGCGTGTGGGCCCCTCTCTACTTGTCGCAGTCCCGGCGGCCGTCGAGCTCTCTCGCGGCACTCTCCAACGTACACGCGGATGCGCTGTCGCTGTGTAACTGTTTGTCAGCTGGCATGCTGCTCGCCAACGCTCTGGGGCACTTCTTCCCTGACGCCTTCAGCGACAACTGCATCAGCAAGGCCGACGTCTCCCATCTCTCATTGTGGCTGCTGCTCGGCGTGCTGTTGCCTGCGATGCTGAATCGTTTGGCCCCGGCGGCGCACTCTCACAGCGGCCGCAGCACTCCGCCTCTGTCACAATCGACCGGTGCCCTCACCACGTGTCTGGCGTCAAACGCGCTCATGCTGGTTCTACTCATGTGCTTCCACTTCGCAACCGAGGGTATGCTCGTCGGTGTGGAGACAACAAGCACAGCGCTTGTGGCGATCGCCATCCCTTTGCTCATTCATCGATTCTTCGACGGTGTCGTCGTGGGCGTGTCGCTGGCAAAGGAGCGTGACAGTAGCCAACGCCAAGAGCCGCCGTACACGCGCACCGGCGCCTCGGCAAGCGACTCGTTGATAGACCGGCGGCCGGCCACACCGGCCGGCCGGTCAGTCTGCGGGGCGTACACGGCGCTGGCCTTGTCGCACCGCGTGGCCATTGGCCTGTGGCTCCTGGTGACACCGGCTGCCTTTGTGGTGACGGAAACACTACAGCTTCCTGCACACAGCGTCGCTCACGCGCACGGTAGTGCCTCCCACGCGAGCCTCTCGAACAGCACGGAAACACACGAAAGTACGCCGGCAGGGCTGTCCGCGATGTCGGCCGTCAAGGCGTTTGGCAGCGGATCCTTCATCTTTGTCGCGCTCGAGTTGCTGTCCGAAGAGGAACTCACAGGATTGCGACCGAGTCTCGCGCTGCTTGTCGGTGTGGGCTTTGCGCTACTGTTGCTCTACCTTTCACCTGATGAGGGCCACTAAACTGCAGTCGGAACTCACTTGGCTGGTAGCAGCCGGTCTTAATCTTGCTATTGTTTCTTTTTCTCTTTGTTCATGTTTGTGTTCATTTCTGTTTCTCTCTGTGTGCTGTCTATCGCTAGCCACAGCACATTCTGTCCACTCTCAGTTTAAACGAGTGCTTTCTACAACCAACAACATCACATATATATATATATATATTTGTCCGACGGGTCGCCTTGCACACTGTTTTTCTGGTTTTGGATTTCCCGTGAATCTCATCGGTGCGCTTGCCACGGACGGACACGCCAGTAGAAGCTTCTCATTCTGTCTCCACTTTTTTGTATGTGGCTTTCCACGTTGATTCCAGCGGAGTGAATCAGTATTGTTCGCTACCTTTCCTCTTTCCTCTCCACATCACTTTCGTCCTTATCAACTGTCTACTGCTCTTCTGTGCTTTCCCCCCCCCCTTTTGGTTGGCGCTCAGAATGCCTAACGTCACCCTCGCCACTCGTACCGTGAACGCTGGCGCGCGGTGGCGTGCAGGCGAACTGTTGAGTGGACGCATTCCCCGCGTCTTGGCAGGGGGTCGCCGTTCAGCATTTGCCGCGCGGCGCTCGCCTGGCGCGTACCTCGACGCCACACCGGCGCGTTCCTGCCACCTTTGGCGCCATGCCACCACCAGCGCGCCACTCTCGTCGAGCACCGCACGGCCGAACCCGCCGCCACGCATTGCGTGGTATCAGAAACAGCTCTTCTCTGGCCAGCTGTCTGCACGCGACCTGCCGCTGCTGATGCCCAGCCTGGCGCGCGGTGACCAGGCGTGGCAGCTCGTGTGCGCTGCGGCGCTGGAGGACTCGAGTGCTGCCCTGCACGAGGCGGTCGTCTCTAGCGCTGACCACCTTTCTCCGCAGGGCAAGCTCAATGCGCTCAACTTTCTGGTCGACAACATGCAGGGGTCTGACAGGGACACGCGCCTCACGGCACTAGCGGGTGTGCTACTCGACGGTGCTGTCACCGGCACGGCGTTGAAGGAGCGTCAACAGGGAGAGCACCTGTTTCACATTTTGTCTTGCGCCGTGCGGGACCGGCCCACGCCGTTGACCACTGGCTTGCTCACCTCGGCCCACGTGGAGAGCCTCGTGCGGAGTGTGCTCGCACAGCCGGCGGATGACTTGGCTTGTTGCGTGAACGATGTCGGCGAACGCCTTGATCAGACTGCCATCCACGTGGCCGAGCTCTACTTGACGAACGACGTGCTCGCGCGACTGTACACGGAATGCGGCGGACTGCATTTTGAGTCGACTGCGTACCGGAACGGTGCACAGACACTGGAAGAGCCTCTCCGCCTCCCAACTGGCAAGGGCTTTGGCGACACTGTGTGCGCTCTGCTGGCCGCGAAACAGCTGGCCCTACTCCTGGCCGCCACACCGCCGACGCGGATGCCGCCGCGCCTCGCCAAGTACACCGAGGCCTTGCTGTCGCTCAGCGTCGCGCGCCGGCTGCGCGAAGAGGCGAGCCGTATCGGTGCAACGAAAGGGGCCGCTCTCTCGTCACCTCCACCACCGCCCGTGCCGGAACTGCGGCCTGACGACGGCGCCGAAACAACCCACCTGGAGCGTGTCAGCGATTTCCACTTTCGCTATCGGTGCGGCACGGCGCAGACGGCGTTGACGCTGCTACCGCGCTGCACAACGCGCGGGCAAATCGCGGCTGTCATGGGGTACGCCTCGGAGGCGGGTGTGCACGCGTCCTTCGAGGCCGCGACAGAACTGCTGCGGGTCCGTCCGTCGGACGCGCTGTTCGTGTCGATGCGCCTCTCCGACCCTTCGCGACGTGGACGCCACCGTCGGGTCTCCGTTCGCCCGGCGCCGCGTGTCCTGGCGTTCGAGGTGAAGTTGGCCCCGCTCGCTGTGACCCGCGCCGAGGACTCGCCACCGCACAGTGCCGCCTCCGCGGCGACGCCGCTCGCTGCCGATTCCACCGGGCACGCGTTCGCCGTGGAATCCTTGTGGCGCGCCTTGTCGCACCCCGACGTGCTGCCGTTGCCGCACAACCCCTTTCGTCGCACGGGCTCCCAGTCGTCCGAGGACGCGCTCGGCTCCATCGCGGAGGGCCACATCGCGGGCCTGCTCGCGAGCGTCCCACACCTGCGCGCCTCGCAGGTGTCCTCGTGGGGCGCGTTGCTCATTCGCCGGGGCAACCTGCCTGCGGCCCGCACGCTCTTTTCCTCTGCTGCGCAGCGCCACCTCGCGCCGGACTTGATGACGGTCGTCGAATTCCTCGAGGCGCATCACCGCACCGAGCCGAGCTCCGTCCAAGGGGCAGCACAGTTTGTGCGCACACAGTTCCCGGCCGTGGCACCGAACGCGTTTCGTGCGTTCATGGAGCGGCTGTGCAGCGCGCGGTCGGACGCCTCCGCTGGCCACCTCGACGCGGTGACGGCGCTGCAGCTGCTTCTCTACGCGACCGACAACGACCTGCATCATTTGCCGCCCGAGTGCTTGGGGGTCGTGGCGAGCGGACGGTGTGGCGCCGACGTCTGCGCGCTCCTCGACGTGCTGTCCCCGCACCGTACCGCTTGCCCACCGCCGGAGGCTTCGATGGCGGCGACACGTTCGCCGGTGCGTCCACCCGATCGCGTCCCTCCGCTGTGCCTTGCGGCCCTGAGACAGCTCGTGGAGACGCTGGATGAGCTCGGGTTGCAGCCTGCGCTGGACTTCTTCTCGCTGTCCACATCGTCCAAGAACGTGCTGTGGTGGAGCGCCGTGGACGCCGCAACGAGCAAGTGCGCGTCGCAGCGCCTCTACGAGACCGGTGCCTCCGCGCTCTGGCGGCTCGCCGCGCACGAGCTGCAGTGGGGACGTTTGACGCGGCCTACTTTGGCGGCCAAGGCGGTTCGACTGACATGTCTGGGCAGCCACGACGCACCGCGCCTCGCCTCGACACTGGACTTGGGGCTGGACTGGTTGGCCTCGCCACCGAACCAGCCACGGCGACTTTCGCCCGCGGAAGAGGCTGCTCTGCTTCCCCCGACGCTGATCTGCGCCTCGGAGGTGCTCTGCGCCATGGGCGAACGCGAGCTCGCCCTGACACTGCTTCCATCCGACAGTGGGAACGCCCCTGCGGCGCTGCGCACGGCCCGCCTTCGCGCCGAACTGGGCACGCATCCTGTGCCGCCACGTACGACGCCGGCAGATGCCCGGAACAGGGCAGTGAAGCCGGGGCGTGTCTCTCGTCGCCAACGTCCCAGCAGCGCGCGCAAGAAACGGCCGTCGCGACGTTCACCTCGCCTCGCGCACGAGCAGACACTCGCGACGCTCGGCTTTTCCCGGCCACTTTGCAAGCTGGTTGCCTCGTCTGTTTACGCACCCACATTTTTTGCGCTAAGAACGGAGAAATGACGACTGGCGACTGTGTGTGATTGGATCAAGACGCCGCCCACAACCTGCTCGTGACACACCAATTCAATCACCGTGACGAAACAAACAAACGAAAACAGAGAAACAAACTGCCATCACTTTTTGCACACTGGTCACCCTGACAAAACACACAACATGTTAAAACGGAAGAAACGACGTTTGCTCCTTGAGACTTTGGAAACATCTGGACGGCAGTGCACTGGAGAGCCGGTCGACCTCGTGGTGACCTGCGCAGATCAGCCATCGCTATTCTCAACGCTCGGCACTGCTATTCTGATGCGCACAGTGGCCTCTCACTTCGGATCCCGATGAGCTCAATCGACTTTCTGGTTTCACCTCTGTACGCACACCTCACCTCTCTCCCTCCTGATTTTCTGTTCCACTTTTTCCCCTCCTCTTTACACAATGTACGCCTAACACGGCACGAAAGGAGAGTGTGTTTGTGTAGTTCCATAGCCCGAGAAAGGCTGAAGGCAAGAAAGAATTTCGCATCGAATCGTGCGCTCATCATCATCGTCGACCTTGGCAGGAGTGAACCATGCGCCGCACACCTGTTGCCTTTGCTGGCTTCACCATGAAGTATGTGGCCGGTACTGGCCTCTGGGACGAGGACCATGTCAATGATTTCAACGCGAGCAAGTACATGTCCGCACGCACGACGATGACGTGGTACTATGGCATGGAGCGTCTGCAGACGCGCCGCAACATGAACGCCCGCCGCGGCACTCAGAGCCACAACAACAACATGGGCCTCCATCACAGCGGGTCCGGTGCGTTTGAGCGTGAGTTGGAGCGACGCGGTGTTGAGCCGAAGAAGTACCCGCTCACCACCACAACCGGCACAGCGCGCGTGTCCGAAATGGTGCTGCTTCGCCGTGCGAAGCTGGAGGAAAAGGCTGCCACGCTCCTGGAGGCGCAGCGTCAGAAGCAGCGTCTGCAGGCTCCCTCTCACTGGTATGATGAGACGCAAGGTCCCTTGAACCCCCGCTTCCTCGCCAGCATGCAGTCGAACTACGAGGCCAACATCACGGACCTCCCAGACCATCCGCTGCAGCCGTCTTTGTGAGGGGAGGTGAGAGGCCTCCACCGTTTGGGTGGACTGTCCGTGACAACAGGCAACTAGAGACGCAACAGGCAAACAAGAAAGTGCCATCCTGACACTCACAGTGGACCGCTTTCCGGAACTCTGCAATTAAACGTATGCACAACGCAAACAAAAACAACAATAACAACAACAACCAATCAAATCGACAAACAGACAACAACGAGGATATATATCGGCCGATCCCGAAGGGGTAGTGTGCCGGTATCTTCCACTCGTTTCGTAGTCAACACTCCGCATGATGCGAACTGCCGCACTCCTTTTTGCCTCCATCTCCATCTCCGGGAAATAACCGAGAGTGGTGACTCGCATCTCGTTTGTATTCACCTTGAACGCGCCACACAGAAGTGAATGCACACAGCGGACGTGTCAAACGCGGAGCGGATCTCTATTCGATGGTGCGCGACTCTCCCTCCCCGTCGACGTATAGACATTGTTCGCGCCTGGCCCTCAGTGATCACCCCCCCCCCCCCCGTCACCAATCCCTTGCTCTTTCTTCTTCTCATTCTCTCTCTCAATTGTGCCTTTTCGTTGCCTCATTATTGTCTCGGCGTCTTGTCGTGTGTGTGTGTGAATCGTGTGTCGTCATTCAGCAAACAGCGGAAGTTACACGCGTCGACTCGTGACGCGTTTCGTGCATCTTCACCGCCGTGAGCTGGTGCTTTGGAAGAAAAAAAACACCATACGTATCTCATACACACATCGATACACATTTTTTTTGTGCGTGTCTGCTGGCGCTACTGACAGACTCTGTGAGCAACCGACGCGCGGAGAAACGCCGTTGTACGTCGTGATCCCTTGTGATGCAGCGACGAAAAAGCGTGTCCAAGAAGGATGCTGTTGGAGAATTTCTCCCGTACGAGGTCGTGTACTGCACCAGCGAGGACCCACAGCATCCGGTTCGCGAAATGGTCGGCGCGACTCGCGAGTCCATGAAGCAGGAGGACAGTGCTCGCGGCTGGCAGAGTGCCGTGAACGGGAAAATCCCGCAGACGATCGTGCTGCGCTTCCCCGGCAATGTATTTCTGCAGCAGATCAAGTTGCTCTCGCACGAGGCGAAGATTCCCACCAAGGTGGAGGTGCGCGTGTTTGCCCTGAAGGAAGACTCCATGCAGAGCCCTCCCTCCTATCGCGCGGCGAGGTTCACAAAGCTTGGTGCCGTTGAGTTCAACAGCAACGAGCACACCGGCTTCAAATCCAAAGAGCGCAAGACCGTTCACCTTCAGGCCGAGGCGTACTACCTGAAGCTCCTTTTCGATCGTCCGTACGTGAATGACCTGAACATGAAGCAGCAGGTCGGCATGTACTCAATTGAATGTAGTGGTCGTGTGCTGACGACGATCAGTGCGGTCCCCGCATCTACCACAGCGGCGACCTCCGCACGCACATCGCCGCCGAGCTCGCAGGCGGTGTCGGCGCGCGTCGACGCGGTCCCCGACGCCGGCGCCGCACGACTGACCGACAGCCGCACGCGACCGGACTGGCCCAAGGCAAGCACGGAGCCGTCCACTGCGACTGCTGGACTGCCGCCAGCGATGGACGAACCTTTTTACGCCTCCGGCGACGCCGTGTTCCGCTCCGTGCGCATTCAGCAATTCGAGGAGTTCTTCATCCACCGCACGGAGGAACTCCTCCTTCTGAAGGAGCAGGCCATCACCGTCGAAGACTTTGAAACGGCGCGTGTGTGCCGCGACAAGCTGAACACGATGAACGTGCACTCCAAGCGCATCTACCAGCTCGAGCAGGAAAAGGTGCAGGCCATCATTGAGGAGGACTTTGAGTCGGCCGAGGCGGCGCGCGATGCCATGAATGAGCTCGTCGAGACCGTCTACCGTGACGCACAGCTGCCAGTGCCCCGACCCGACTTTGGGGACGGGGGCCACTACAACCCACACCACCACAACAGGGACGACCTGGCAGTGCCGCCGAACCGGGTCCCGCAGATGGTCGTGGTGCCGCCGACGGTGACCACGGCGAGCCGCTACGTGCAGGACACGTCGGCCGACAAGGACGCCGTGCGGACGTCGAACGTCGAGCCGCCGATGCGCGCCGCGGCGGCACAGCGAGGCCGCGCAGAACCGCTGACTCCGCTCATGCCGGCGCCGTCCAGTGCCCCGACCAACGTTGACGACGAAATTCTTCCGAGGCTGGAGAAGGTGTCGGCGATCCCCACCAGCGACCTCACAGGGTCAGAGAGGGAGTTGGCGGAGACAATCCTGTCTCTGGCGGCGGAGTCCAGTGATGCGGTGACGCCGATGCCCCTGCCCGGCGCTGATCCCCGCTTGGTGAGCAGTCTCGGCAATTTCACCGCGCTGTGCCTGTTCTCGCCCAAGTTCAAGCTGAGAGAGGCCGCTCTCGTGGCGCTGACCGAGACAATGGACACCTACTTCCCTGACACCACGGCGCAGGCGGAGGAGGCCGTGCTGCGTTTTCTCGACGTGAACGGTTACGGGCTACAGGACAACATCCCCAACGTGGTCGCGGCCAGCTGCACGTTTGTGCGCATGGCACTGGCGGACCAGCATGCCGTGATTACCTCCGTCATCCCGCAGCTGCTCGCGCTGCTCCCGAGGCTTCTGACGCGTGCGGCCGATGCGCAGGCGCGCGTCCGTGACGAAGCCATCACGACGCTGACTCTGTTTGTGCAGACCGCGACCATCCCCAGCTCCGCGCTGCTGGCAGCGGCACTGGCAGACCCGATCGACCGCGATCGTCGCACGCTTCCCGGCAGCAATGCCCGCGCGCAGGTTGCGCGGTTGGCGTTTTTGCAGTCGGTTGTCGAGCACGGACGTCTCGTCGTTGACGGCCCGCGCGGGATCATGAGCAAGCTTCTCATTCCCGGTTTGAACCATCAAAATGCGGAAGTGCGTGACCTCTCCACCAGCATTCTGAGCTCGTTGATACTCTCCAAGGCACTGATCCCCACCGAAGCGGAGCTGAAGAAGATTAGCAATCCCGCCATTCGCGATCTGCTAGAAGGCCGACGCCAAAGCGTCGTTTGATTCCGCTTGGTGTGCCGTTCGCCGTTCGCCGTTCGCTTTTTTTTTTTTGCCACTGACGTCTTCTCCGTCTGTGCTGCTGATATTTTCAGCGAGGAAGCCGAGAAAAACACGCACTGGCGCGAGTCCGACGCATGTATACATGTACAGTTACATCGAAATGGCGCGGCAGATGGAGAGAGAACGCGAGAGAGATAGACAGGCGTACCATCCGCAACCGAAAGAACGAAACAAAGGAACACCACAGCCACAGGCCATGGCAGAACAAATATATATATATATATTGGTCAAATGCACCAGTAGCTCTTCCCGCTTATCTTCGCTGATGAACCCATTTTCGCGTCTTCCACGAGAAGGCCCGCTGCGAAGAAGCCAATCTCAGCATTCTAGCCAAGGGTGGTGAAGTCTTGAACGTCACGCAGACTTTGACAGAATGTGGGCGTCATGCGAATCGACTTGGCACACGGCTGGTGCTATCTTAACGGGGCAGCCCCCCCCCCCCCCCCTCCCGTGCGAGTACTTCCGCAGCCTACAGTGACGGTTTTTTTTTTCCACCAGTCCACACCCTCCTCCCGCTTTACTTACAACCTCTCTCTCACTCCTTTCTACTTCGACCCCGCAGCAGTCAGTACCAGCATACAACTGTGAGTGGGACGCGCGTTGTGATTCATCCGAGGACAAACAACTACCCGCACACACACACACACACACACCATAAAATAAAAAAAAATGTCTGAAGGCCGCACACCGGCGCATCTCGACCCGACGATCGAGGAGGAAGAGGAGGCGTTCATTGACCTGGAAGACCCCAACCTCGACATCGTGGACTCTGGCGATGAGGACGCTGATAACGTGCACTCGTCCGACAACGAGGACGCCGATCCGGCTGATGGAGCCTCTGGTGACCCCAATGCTGATCCCCATGACAACAACGGCGAGGACGATGGCGACCTCCAGCCGGAGGCCGAGGTGGAGGACCTCAACGCGGTCTCTGACGTGGAGCCGGAGCGTGAGGACGCACTGGCCGTGTTCACAGCACCGGAAAGGAAGCCCCTTCACGCCATCGCGCACCACCCGACGTTGCCAAACCTGTTCGCCGCTTCCGGAGAAGGCGAGGAGATTTACATCCTCCGGTACCCCTCGGCCGCGGACGACGCGGCGAGCATCGACGTGTGCCAGACGTTGAAGGGCCACACCGACACGGTGAGCCTGATTCAGTTTTCGCCGAACGGGCAGTGGCTTGCGAGCGGCAGCTTGGACTCGTCGGTCAAGATCTGGTCGACGGCGACGTGGGAGTGCGTGCACACACTGACGGACTTGTACGGCGAGATCATGACACTGTTGTGGCACCCTTCGAGCCTCATTTTGGTGGGCGGTGCCGACGACGCACAGGCCGCGATGTGGAACGTGAGCAAGGGCACCCTCGCCATGTACTTCACAGGTCACCACGGTCCCATCACGTGCTGCTGCTGGTCGCCTGACCACAAAAAGCTCGTTACCGGCAGCAGCGATGGCTCTGTCAGCGTCTTCAACCCCAAGACCGGCGAGCAGGAGGCGAGCATCAACAAGGACCTGAGCGCGGATGTGGCCGGCGTGACAAACCTGTGCTTCACAAACGACGACCAGTGCTTGGTCGGCTGCGAGGACGGCACGATTCACATTGTGTCGCTGCGCACAGGCAAGGCGGCATCCCACTTGGACGAGGTGCACAGCCAAGCCATTGAGTCCATGGTGGTCAACGCCTCCAAGACACTGCTCGTGACGTCGAGCTGCGATTGCAAGGTCGTGGTGTGGAACATCGCTGACTTTTCTCCGCGCACGATTCTGGAGGTTGGCGAGAGCGTGATCCCCGCGTGCTGGCTCAATCAGCACCTCCTCGCCGTGGGCTGCAGCGACGGCATTGTGCGCGTTTGGGATGGCCGGTCGTCCGAGCAGGAGCCGCTCAAGGAGCTGATGGGGCATCGTCGCATGGTGCTGTCCCTCACGGTCGCCACGGAGCGTACCATTGCCGCCGCCAGCGATGACGGCTCCGTCCGCTTCTTTGACACGTCTGTCGAGTCCACCGTTTGAGCCCGTAAACACTCCGCCTTGTGGCATGGCCCTCGCCTTGTCGACCGCGCGCCGCATTGCCACCCCCACGCACTGACTTGTTGACGGGACTGAGAGGGGGTGAGTCGCGGGAGTGGGCAATAAAAAAAAAAGAAAAAGAAAAAGAAAGTGGAGTGCGAGCAACGCAAACAAGAAAAAATGCACGAGCCCATGCGTAAGGAGGCACGTTGCTCAACCGTTGAACGCTATCCGCTTTCTGTTTCACTGCGTCGTTAACATCTTTATTATTTTTTTCTCTCGGCGACCTTCGACTAACTGGCTGATCTCTTCGTTTTAACCATTCGCGTAAAGAAGCTGACGTCTAACAGAAGAGACGTGGAGAAACCAAAAAAAAAAATATTACCAAAAGTGATATCCAAAGGCAAGCGGAGAACGCAGCACATCTATTACTGACTGTGTCACCGTGCTTTTCAGAGGTGCCGGCCGAGCGAAGGAAATGCCCCCGACAACGGGGAATCTGACACGCTGGCCTGTTTGTCCCGCCATATTCTCCACTGGTAAACAAATGGACACCATGAGCTTTCCTCTTCACGCTTGCTGGGTGCTCACCGACAGTGCGGCAGGTTCTGTAGCAGATCCCGCATCACACCTCTTTTTTTTTTTCTTGTGCCAAGCTCCACATCTCGCTATTTCTCCCCCGCCTCTGTTCCCACTTTCTTTTTTTCAATCATCGATCATCAACACATACAAAAGAAGAAGAAGCAAATAGACCCCCCCAAACAAACAAAAAAAAGCAGCCATATCCGCACTAGATCACTTTGTGTATTGTCTGCGCGTCCGCATTTCCTTGTAGAAAGCCCAATGATGACAGAACCCGAGCGCGAAGATGTGCCAGTGGAGGAAGAAGGCAACGAGGCGAACACGCAACTGCTGGAACTCCAAGACGCGCTCATCAACGCGATGACAGCCTCCGGTCTGCTCGGCAAAATTCGTGCGGAGCTCCGTGGCGCAGCCCTCGGCATGCTGCGCGGCGACGACGTATTGCAGCACGCCTCTGTTGGGGAGCCATTCAACCTGATGCGCGCAAACCCGTCCACACGACTTTCGTTGCTTATTGTGCAGGAGTTTCTCCACGGCAAGGGCCTTCAACAGTCTTCTGGTGTTCTGGAGGCGGAGGCCAGCACAAACCTGCACAGCGACAGCGATGTGGTCGTACTGCAGAACAAATTTGGCGCACTACCGGGCGAAGGGAGCATTCTCGAGCGTCTCGTCTCCATGGTTCTCGGCATGGAGGGCACGCCGTCACCGGCAGCCGCACACTCCTCACAGCCGGAAAGCAATGACGAGCCCGTGGATGCCAAGCCCGTGGCTGACCCTGTGCAGGCAGCCCCTGATGGTCCAGCAGATGACTCGGATTCATTTGCACTGAATCCGGCAATCCGTGACGGCCTCGATAGATACGAAGATTCTCTCTCGTTTGACCAAGAGAGCGTTGCCATGGACCCGGTGGCCTACGACAATATAGAGACACTGTGAGGCCAGATGTTCTTTGCATTCGTTTTTGTTTTCCGCGCTGCTGACTCTGAGAATGCACTGGTACTGTAGGCGCTGTACCCTGACATGTTACTTTTGGTTTTCTCTTCTTGTATTTGCGTCCATGGTGCCTGCTGCCGTCGTTGTTGCCTCTTTTTTTTTTTTTGAATACCTCACCCTCATAGAACTATTCCGCATGCACACAATTGCAATCATACCAAACTGCCAAATACACAGACACACACACACACACACACACACACACACACACACACACGTACAGATGCGTTTTTATGCGGTTCACTGTGTCGCAAAATTGCAGAGGCTGTGGATACCCGTCTTTGTTGCGTTCCTTCTCAGCTGGACTCGACACATTAGGCTAGGCGGACATGCCCTTGGCTTGTGCTGTCCTCTTTCGTTTCCCTTCAAACACCACGACGTCGTCACCGCGCTCATCGAATGCCTCATAGTGGTGAGTCATTTCATCACGTGTCTTTAGTCGCACGCGAAGCAGCGGCTTTCTACTTGTTCATTCACGCTCATTTCTCTCCTCCGATGTCCTCCAACCACATTGCGTTCTGCTCGTCGATATCGTCTGTGTCCCCCTTTTTTTGTTTGCACTCGACACATACACAGTATCAGTGTATCGTCACGCCACACTGCATATATATCTGGGCGAGTCGATGCTCCGCACCAGTTCGCTCCTGAAGGCGGCGACCGCCGTCGCTACGCAGTCCCAGTGGACGCGGTTTCTCCGCATTCTGGATCACTGTGGACTTGGCGCCGCAGAATTTACCAAACCAGCGAGTCCGCACGACTTTGCCTCCTCCCCGTTCGACGCGTTCTGTCCGTTGTTCAGCACAAACGCATTCACATTCCGCGATCATCAACTCACTGCGCTGGGCGATGTGCTCATTGACGAGTATCTTTCAGAGCAGCTCATGGACTACTGCGTCCACATGGGCCGAGTGCTGAGCGTGAACTCGGTCAAGCAGCTGAACGCTGTGCTTCACCACCACTTTGCACTCACACTGTTCGCGAAGGACCTGCACCTGGACTCCCTCGCGTTGCCCATGCAGCGCGTCAATCTGTCCGACGGGGCTGCTGACGAAACAAAAGAGACATCTGCAGAGGATGCGGCGGACACGGAGGGACTCGACTTTCTCGAGGCATTCCACCCACCGCCGCGTAAGCGCGACCTCAACGGCACGTCGTTCCAGATTGCCCCGCTGCGATCTGGTCAGAGCCAGCTGGGGTGGAAGTTCTCGCATTTTGTCGGTGCGCTACACCAGGTCCACGGCCCCGCCGGTACAACGGCCGTGCTGGAGCACCTCTACGCGCTGAGCGGCAGCGGCAACTTGCCTGCCATGGCCTCCGGCCTGCTGGTGCGTGTGCTGCAGGAGTACTCCGCCATGAACGTGGCCGAGTCGCTTCTCGCCGCGCAGGGTCTGCCGCTGCGGTTCATCGGCAAGACCCGCCACGTCAGCGGGCCCGGCGGGGAGAAGGAGGAGCAGCAGCGTCCAACGCACGACCCGACAGAGGCAGAAAACCCACACTCCGCACACTCGGCCTCCCCAGACGTGACGGTGCTGGTCGCCGGCTTCAGTGCAGACCGAAAGGACGCGCTGGACGCCGTCACGCTGGACGCGCTGGCGTCCTCGGCAGAAGGCTTGCGTGCCGCCTCGCTCGCGGCAGGACCCGGTGTGCTCGACACGCAGCACATTTGGTGGGAGCGCACGGCGTCGCTGGTGCAGTCGCGCCTGGAGCCGGACCCGCATGGCGCGCTGGAGGACGGCTGGCTCACACCGGCGGAGCGGCGCGCCTACGAGGGCGGTCCGGCGTTCGCCCACAGCGTCGAGTTTGGCCAGGTCACGCACACGTACGCGGACACGTACGGTGTAGAGAGCCCCACGGACGGCAAGGTGGTGGCGCGCCGGCGCTTCAGCAAGGCCGTCCGTGACCCTCTCTTCTACGACAAGCTGTCCGACATGCGCAACGGTGTCCCGTTCAACACGGACGGCACGCCGCTCGCCGAGTTCCTCGATCGCTTCCACTCGGCGCACAAGCGGCTCTTCGAGGTGACCATGCTGGCCGGGGATGAGGGCGGCCGCCCCGTCGGTCGTGCCATTGCCACGCGGTACAGCACGGCCCGCGAGTCGGCGTGCAAGGCCTACATTGGCGGCGTGCTCAACGACATTCGGCTCATCCAGGAGCAGCCAGTTCAGTAAGGGTCGAATCGAAAAGCGTTCGCGCAGCCCCGAAGCGCTAAAACTTGGCAACGCACGAAAGCGGAAAGGAAGAGGCCAACGGGCGGGTCATGCTGCTTCTTTTCTCTTGTGTGTCTGTCTTCGTCAGGGACACTCCTCACCGTTTTGCCGCGTCACACACCGCCTTGTCTGTCGCCTAGCCCATCACGGGGTTCATCGTTGGGTTTCCGCACCCATCCCCTCCTTCCCTCTTTGTGCGCCTGTGCGCGCTGTTGTCACAGTTAACCCACCGATAAACAGCTTAGCGTCACACGCGCATCTCAATTACACAGTAGTGTGTGGAGACACACTCAACGGGTGCAGCTGCCGAACGCGAACTGGAGGTGCTCCCCGAAGAGCCGGTGAGTTCGGGAAAGCCACACGAGGCTGCCTTGCGGCGCTGCACTGGACACGACCTTGCACTTCGCGGCTACCGACCGCTCACTCTCTTCTTGACGTTTTCTCATCTATTTTCTTAGTCAGTGTATTCTTCTATCCTCTCTCTCTCTCTCTCTCTCACTCTCCGCACCTCCCTTCCTCTTCCCAGCTGCAGTGTGCGTCTCGCTTTTTTTTTTTTTCTGTGGGCCCCGTACGGTCAACCGCGTAGGGGATGCTCGTTTGCTTTTCGGTTTTGAGTTGAAAATGACATCCGCACCGCTGTCCACATCGGACGACTGTGCGCTCTCCAGACACACGCTCTGGTGTAAGCAGACTTTCCAGCAGTGCTTCAGCGACCGTGACTGCGTCCTCTTTCCTCTCCAACAACAACTGTTTGACTTTTTGGACTCGAAGTCAGGCACCGGGGAGGGCTGGCTTCCGTTTTCGATCGAGTTTCCATCCGAGTTAGAGGTGTCCGAGCGCTTGTCCGTCCACACGCGTGCGGACAATACCACGCCGCTGTTTTCCTCACCTGCAGCGTCGCACGACCCGACCGAGCGCAGCGGCGAAAAGCGGCGGCGAAGGGACAGCTTTTCACTCCTGTACGGCACCGCCTCTCTTTCCACTCAAACGCGCATGTTCCTCGCCACGACCTTCACTGGGCTCCACCGCATTGTGTCACTCATCGAGCCGCTCCAGCGGCATCTGTACGAGATCATACGCGAACGCTCAGCATGCCACCTCTACTTTGACGTGGAGCGCGAGGTGGACTGCGTCGGCACTTGCGACGAGGTTACCATCTCCAGCACCTCCTCGAGCGATGAAGACGTCACCGACGACGTGCGGCACGAACCGGAGCGCGTCGTGACGGCCGACCTCGCGCACGGTATCGGCCACGCGGCGCGCAAGTCGTTTCGGATGCCGCAGTCGCAATACGACACACTCGTTCGCCGTGCCGTGGCCGTCCCAGCGGACCACTGCCGCCTGGACTGTGCGCACCGCCCGGACAACCACCAGGTCGACGCGACCTTGCTTCGCGAGCTGAGGCAGTTTGTGAAGGATGCCTACCCTGAAATTGCCCCAGCGTGCGCCGATGGCGACGACGCGCGCAACGACCTCTTTGAGGAGATCATCGTGATGCGGTCGTCGCCAGCCACCTCGTCGAGCGCCTTCACACGCACCGGCCGCGCACAGGCTCGTACCGGGTCTTGTACGCCGTCACAAAAGTTCTCGCAGCACTATCTCATCAAGATGAGAGACTACTGCTTTGACAATGCGGCGGCTGTAGGCTCTTTCGTGATGGGGTTTGTGGACCACTTGCAAGCACGTGCGACGGAATCCGAGGAAGTTCATCGCCGCCTTTTTTTCCACGGGCCACCGGTGGCGCTGAGCGTGCTGCCTCAGGTGGAAGAAACCTACGGCAGTTCGGCACTGCCCTTCTTGCCACGCCGGTGCGTTATTGACACGGCTGTCTATTCACGGAACCGCATGATGCGTTGCCTGGGCAGTTGCAAGCTGCACAAGTCGGCTGTTCTCAAACTCGAAAAGCACTGGCGCGACGGCGTTGCGATGTCGTTTGCACAAGACGAGGACGCTCAGACGCTCTCTTTTATCGCGCGCAGTCTGATCTCGCTGCCATCACAGGCGTTCACATCGCGACGCCGCGTGCCTGTCGTTGTCGCCGAGAAGAAGCCGAAGACTGCCGCGCAGGTGGGGTCGTCCTCGCTGACGATAGCTTTGGCAGAGATCCAGGAGCCAGCCCGACAGGCGCTTGCGTCTGAACTGGCGGCTGCCTACGAGCGCATTTGCGGCAGACCGTGTTCGATTGGGCCGGCAAAGCAGTGGTCAGCGCAGCATCTTATTCTGCCCATTATCGGCACCCGATTCTGTCAGCACGTACAGCGCGAGCACCGTTCCAACAATGTCTACTTCGTTGTAGACATGGAGGCGAAAACAGCTGCGCAAAAGTGCTTCGATCCGGACTGTGCCCACTTTCGGTCACCCCTCATCGCCTTGACGTCACTCGACCATCTTGGTGGCAGTCCGACACCCCCACCGCGTCCGACCGACCCTTTGCCGGACGGTGACCGTTCAGTGACGTGAGTGGTGGTCTGATTTTTGGTTGACCCTCCATGCCTCTCTCTCTTTTTTTTTTCTTCACTTCTTCACAACACACAATGAATCATACGCAGACCACGCGCTTCGGTGGCAGCTGAAAGCCTTGACACACGTGGCGGTGTGATTCCCGGCCGCTACAGGTGCCCCTAAAAGCGAGCAGCAGGAGTCTGTCCTACTCCTCTACAGTTCCACCCCGGCACTTCGCTTCTCTTCCAACATGCTTGATTCCCTCTCTCCTTTTGTCCTTTTCTCTGCTCTTCTTCTCTCCCCTTTGTCATTGGTTAGCGTGTCCTTGCCATTGTTGTTCTGCAAGTGCACCCACGCTCTCTTTGTTTCTGCTAGTAAGCACCTCACTCCCGCGTTGCATTACCATGGCACAGCGCATGGTGGCGAAGAAGCTGTTTCAGCTGGCGTCGCTGGTGGCGGTGTTAGGACTCTTTCTTGGCGGCGTCCCCAGCGTGCATGCGGTGACGCCGTCGGGAGTTCCTGAAGTGGGCTTCCAGCTGGACGCTCAGCGTGCCTACTCACCGCTTTATTACCGAAGCACATTCACCAATTTGAACCGTGCTCAGCTTGGCACTCTCAACACATTCATCTCCCCTGGTGCGGCAGCGGGGACCGAGTCTGGATCACGCGGCTGTGTCGGTTCTCCGACGTGTGCGGGTGTGCTGGTACTCCTACCTGTGTGCCCAACGAGCCCGTGGTACACCTGCGTCATGGAGCACACCGCGGGCGACGACGGCAAGGCAGCGTGCGTTCTTTCCGCCTTGAAAGACGCCAGTGTTCCCCTTGACGCAATGTACGGTGCAGAGTACGACATCGCGCTCGTCCTCGACGCCGACTCTACGGATGGTGCCTTCGCGGACACGCGGAAATTTGGCCTCAACTACACCGAAGTGCTCGCCGCGATCGCCGCGTACAACCGCGTGGTGCAGACGGACGGCGGCGTGACGGTCACATCGTTGCTGTCGTCGCCCAGCCGCGGATGGCTCTCACATGGCCAGCAGCCTCTTCTGCCTGCGGCAAACCTGTCTCTGGTCTTCTTCGACATGCACGAGGCCGACTCGTCGGTGGAGGACGACTGGATGCGCCTTGTCTCCCATGCGACTTTCAATATGCGCCGCTGGGGGCTTGGCTACACGTTCCCGATGGGTGTCGTTGAGGTGCGGAACCCGGCGCCTGCGCTCGTCTCCATGGTCGACTGCCCGAGTTGTTGCCTCAACAGCACTGCCGCCGCGGGCCCTGCCTGTGTGCCGGTCGGCGGCTGGACGGTGTGGGCCGCCGTGAACGCGAACACGAGTTGGACGTGGCACCCCGACACGCGGCAGTTTGTACGCCGCACGCCACCCGCTGCCACCGCTGTGTTTGTGCCGTACACTGTCGCGAGCCTGGCACAGTCCGGCCAGGTGACCACCACTGAAGGCCCGGCGAGCGCAATTGTCGCGGCACTGGTCGCACTCGACGCGATCCGCCGCCTCTCCGACACCCTGGGCATTTCACCCGCTGTCTATGTCTTCTTCGTACCAGCTGAGTCAGTCGGAAACGTTGGCAGCGGACGCCTCCTCTACGACGCCTACTTTGAGCCACCGTGCACCGAGCTGGGACCAGAGGCCTGCAATGCACTGCTCTATGGCGACCATCTGAACTTTACCACACTCGACTTCTCACGCGTCCACCGCGCCGTGGTGGTGGACCACGTGCATCAGAATCCGGACGCGCCGTACAATGTGGATACGAGCGGGGTGTGCTACCAGGTGGACGGGCGCGTTCTCAACGGCACTGACAACCCGATTCTCAAGCGGGACATGGCCGTGCTGTCCAAGGTCCACGTCGCGCGAACCAACCAGACCGTGCTGCCTTGGTCACCGGCGCGCGTCTACACGCTATTTCGCGAGGCAAGCCAGCTCGGCAACGTGTCTGCCCTGACACTATCCTCTTCCGCGCTTTGCATGAACCGCACAGAACCCGTCGCGATCGGCGCCACAAATGTGTCCACGCGCGACCGGATTCATAAGGCGGCGCTGGCCATCACGCAACTCGTCCTGGCGGACGGCGAGTTCGCCGACGGTCTTGACTTACTTGCCTCGGCCGTTGACACCTCGCTGATCGACGGATTGTTTGAGTGCTTCACCACCGACCTGTCGTGCTCCCTTCTCGCACCGCAGGAGCCGCACACCGCGACAACGCGTCCAGACTACGCGTTCGCCGCACTCAAACCTGGCAGTGCGGACTACGGCCGCCTTGCCAAAGCCCTCGAGGCGGCGCTCACCGCAGTTGACGTGGCGCCGTCGAGGAGTGTCGCGATACCAGCGCGGCTGCGTGTGCCTCGCCAGAGCGACAGCGCGCTCATGTGGAACTGGGCCGACGTGTGGCCGCTCGCACCGGGCCCGCTGGACGCCGTCCTGGTAGAGAGCGTGGTGCCTTCCACACGCGGTGCGCGTCTCACAACGGTGGCCTCACGCGCCGACAGCACAATGGCGTTCTTTTGCGCTCTTGGCTCTGTCATTGTGGTCTCTCTTTTGCTTTTTTGCCACGTGACACGCTAGCGCATTCTCCTGTTGTCCATCACCCAATGCTTTCTGTTTTGTTTCGCCGCTCTCCACAGGCTCGTGTCTGCCTTGCGACGCAAGACACTGATTTCCTCCAACCAACATCATGCGATCTGACTGATTCTCCATTTGTCTCCTGTGGCCCTGTGTATCGCCAGCGACTATTTTCTACCCGTGGAATTATTCTCAGGCCATCCAACTCGCAATCGGCAGGTGTCCTCACCTCCGCTGTGTGCGCGTTTTTTTTTTTGCGCTGTTTCCGTGATTCCAACTCCTCATCACCTTTCCCCAATCTCCCCTGCCTCCTCTTCCCTCCCCCTTTGTTCACCAGTTCGTTGAAAACCGCTTCAGCTAGTCTTGCCGCGGTTATCACATACACACGCACACAAGCGCAGGTACGCCCTGTCAGATCCCTTCCGTGAGTCAACCAGAGATCGAGCGCCACGACACACACACGGCGCGATGATGCGTCAGTCCCGCTTTGCGCACTACTACTGGTCGCGCTACCGCATGCCGTCGCAGATGCCCAAGTTTGACGGCCCTGCCCCGGTGGCGGCGCCGCAGAACATGAATAGCACCAAGACCAACGAGTTCATCGACCCCATCGACGACAAGTTCCCGATCAGCATCCGCGGCAACCTTGTTCGCCCCGACGTACCGGAGGACCAGTACGTGGATAGCTGGTACGTCTGCACCTCCATGACGCACCACCTCGGTGACTACCGCCCGTGGAGCGCGAGCGCGCCGCCGAATGCGTTCCGCTTTCGCCCGTACAATGAGTTTGACAGCAAGGGCCGCGAGTACATCCAACAGCTGCACGCTGCCGCTCGGTACGATCCCAAGGCCGCGCGCGGCAGCGGCCAGACTGGGTTCCCCTTTCGCGAGTCGTACTTGACGAAGATGTGGAGTGCCACAGCCAAGGACACCGTGGCGGCGGCGGCCACGCCGAGCCGCGAGACGCTCATGGACCGCGCAGTGGAGGTACAGGCCCGCAAGGGCCCCCTGTTGAGCCCCATGCAAGTGCAGCGGGACGTGGGCCGCTTAGAGCCGCCGCTGCCGTGCGCGGGCAACATTCAACCCGACGCGGCGGCGTTCCCGTTCCGCTGGAACACGGACGACTGGTACGAGTACGAGGTCTCCAAGGTGCGCAACAAGCGCTTTGTGTTCGACAACCGCGAGGAAGCCGGCATTCACGGCTCCGAGGTGACGTACCGCATTATCCTCGAAGGCTTCTGGGACCACCACGTGATGAAGCTGGCGGACGACGTGTGCATGTTCCTCAAGGATGTGGGCCGGCAGGTGGTGGAGGAGAAGCTCGCCTCGGTGCGCAAGATGCTCGCTGGACTGGAGTCCGGCAAGGTCGACCCCGATGTCGCAGCGGCGTTCAACGCGGCCCGCAAGGGCGTGTTTGGCGCGGCCGACCACTACGACGCGGAGGAGGTGGCCAACTTTATGCGCTCCGACCTGGTGCGCCTGGAGGAACAGTGCGTGGGCATCATTAGCCGGTGCAACATGCCCGTACCTGGCGCCATGAACCTGTACGACGCGCACGTGTCGTGGCCGCACGTCGAGAAGCTGGAGCCGTGGGTGCGCATGGCGGAGTTTTGGACGTCGTCCTCGGACACCTCCTTCACGGATCTGGAAATGTCGACGGCCCACTACGAATTCCGCAAGTACTTTCGTCAGATTGTGGTGAAGCTGCCGTTTCAGAGCACCGAGTTTGAGCAGCGCATGTACAGCATTCGCCACTGGCTTCACCGGCAGACCTCGTGCGAGTTCCACACGGTGCACCGCCGTAACGTCATCCATGACGGCGCCGTGTTCCCGACGGAGCACGACACCGCCACGCCGACCAGCCACGAACACCACCGCCTCTTTTCCTTCGCGCTCGACTGGCAGTCCGCGCCTGTCAACTACCTCTCGACGGAGCTCGTCACGAAGGGCGACACGTGGGAGACGATCTCGGCGCGCCTGGGCTGCAGCGAGGCCGCTCTGCGCGCTGCGAACCCCTCCGTGTCGGTGGAGGACGTGCTGCAGGCCGGGGAGACGCTCGCGGTGCCAGCGGAGGCGACGCGTCGCCTGACCAGCTTCGGCGCCGCGCCGCGCGTGCTGCCGCTGAAGCAGAAGGACGGCGCGGTCATCACGTCCTGGCAGCAGGCGGCGGATCTGCTGGACTGCGGCGTGGAGGAGCTCCAGTCCGCCAATGGCGAGGCAGCGCTGCTCTACAAGGCGAGCAGCGACGGCGCCGGCGAAGGCGCGTTCGATGCCTCCACCACGGAGCTCCTGGTCCCGCACTCGGCCTGGGTCGCGACGGCCGAGGAGACGTTTGCGACGACGGAAAGTGTGTACGACGGCGACACGTGGACTTCCATCGCAAAGCGCCTCGGTACCACGGAGACCGATCTCCGCGCCGCCAATGCGTCCGTGAAGGAGGTGGCCGAGGTCGGCGCCGTGCACGTGCCCGCGTCCGCTGCGACACCGCGGCGCCTGGTGCACCCTCAGCTGCGCACGCAGGCCGCGTCGGACGCGCTCATCGCCCGCACCATTGGCGAGCAGAAGGCCAGCGGACTCGAGACCATTCCCGGCCTGCCGGAGAATGCGTCCCAGTTCCCTCACGAGTACCACACGACGTCGTCGCGCTTCCCGCCCACACCGGCCGATCCCGGCATCAACGACAACTGGCTGGCGTACACGGCCAAGTATCTCGACAAGGAGCTGGTCAGCAAGGACGAGCCCACATCGTACTACAACGTCAATAAGCTGTGGCCGATGCAGCAGGTGCCCGGCAGGGTGGACCAGACCCCGTTCGAGGAGGATCAGACTTGGCTGCTCAATCCCATCCCTGTGCAGCAACTGGAGCAGCACGACCCGGAGAAGAACCTCCAGGACCTGCCCTTCGTCAATCACGAGCAGTTCCCTCGCTCATTGGACTGGAGCGCGCCGTAAGCGGCAAGGCAAGCAGAAGACAGCGTGTGTGTGACTCTGTGCCCGCGTGTTTTAATGAACGCGTTTCGCCGTTGTTCTTGGTGTGGATGTTGTTGTTGTTTTGTAGGTTGGCGACTCAACTGTTTGTTGGTTTGGTTGTAAGACTCTGTTGTCGCCGCCGTTGGTGTATTCTTTTTAAGGAATTGAATTTGAGTATGGAAAAAAACAAAAAAAAAGCAAAACGATTGTCACAAGCCGCCGCCGCCACTGGATCGACAAGGATATAAAAAAGGCAAGTGGTTCAGTGACGCCAGCGAACATGGAGGACAGTCTCATGTTGAGACACCCTTCCGCCACGGCACGACGCACTTGATGTGGATTTGCTTTGCCGTTGAACGAGCTGAGATTTTTCTTTCTTCTGTGGTTGGTTGCCGTTGCCGCAGATTTCGTTTTCGTGCATTCGCGCCAAACGTTGTGCACTTGTGTGCGCGACTGGCCGCTTTCTCGGAAGTGGGCCGAGCGTCCTCTGCATTCCATACCCCGACTGCCGTCCCACCTCTCACGTACCACTACTACTACCCCTCCCTTGCTGCACTACTCTTCAAGCGTCTCTGTCATCCGTCATTGTATTTTTTTTTGTGTGTGTGGATTCCAGACTTCCTGTTACTCATCTGTTTTTTTTTTGTTTGGGATGTCTGCGGAGGCTGCCCATATTCTGAAGAAGAAGGAGAGCATCTTGGCTCTGGAGAAGTTTTTGGATCGCAAAATTGTCGTCACCGAGTCGACAAGGGAGGTTCACGGCGTCCTGAAGGGGTTCGATAACAACATCAACCTCGTCCTGGCCGATGCGGAGCTGTGGCAGCAGAACAAACTAATCCGCTCTCTAGGGTCGTGCATTGTGCGCGGTGGCCACGTGTCTGTTGTCTCGTCTGGTGACACCATCGTGCTCGACCAAAACCCGTTCCAGTGACGCAGCCGATTGACGATGCGCCGCTGCCGCTCCTTCCCTGTGAGCTGTACCTCCGCCGGTGATGGAGTGGAGCAGTTCCCAGCAGCACGGGCAACGAGAGCCCTTGCATAATGCCCTGTTCTTCATTTGTGGATACCTCACTATAACAGGTGAACAACCAAGACAGCAAATATCCCGGTCGCGTACGTGACTCTCTCCCTCTCCTCTGTTCCGATTTCTGGACGGGGTGGACACAGTCATTTTTTTTTTGTCCCGCCCATTCGCTGTTTAGGTGCCGCCCGTGCCCGTCGTGGCACATGACCCTCTCAGTCAATTTTGATGCCCTTGCCCTAAACATCTCTCAGCGCGCTTTCAATTGCAGTGACACCACACACCCTCACACACACATACCCCCACTCCTTTTCTTCCCTCGTCTCCCTTGTATCAGCATATATCCTAGAAACGAAACGCACAGGTATACAGGGTACACCCGGTAGCGGCGCTCATTCGTCCAGCCCCCCCCCCCCCCCCCTACTTTCTTCTCGTCGCATGTCTTCTCGGCCGCAGAACGAGGCGTGCAGGCTCGCCGTAAAGACACTTCTGTCGACGTGCGAAGTCAAGTGTACGTGCCCGCCCTGGCTCCGGTACCCGGGCACGTCGAAAGGCCACATCTTTTGGCGCATGGGCGAGGGTGACTATTACCGCTATACCTGGGAACAGTGGTACCTTACGCTGGGCACGACGGAGCGTCAGCTCTACAGGACCGCCTTCCCGCCGCCGCCGTCGTGGAACGAGCCCCCACACACGTACTACGACGGCGTGGAGGACGGAGACAACGGCGCGGATACCGACAACGAGGCAGCTCTTGTGGCGTCGCACTGGGATCGGACGCTCTGGACGTGTGACGGCCTCCCGCCGCGCGTGTCGGACGCTTCCTTGTTCGATGTCTCGCTGCCAGCGATTCACTTCACGAACGAGCCCGTCTGCACGAAGCCCGGTGCCACCGTGGACGCCTCGTGCCTAAGCACACGGTTCTGTTGGGCGGCGGAGCCCACGGAGCCCACGGAGCTGTTCCACGAAGGCGCTCATCGCCTCACTGACACCTTCACGTCTGTACAGGACTACGTGGTGGTCCGCGCGCAGGAGCTGCGTGCCGAGCGACTAGCACTGGCAGACGTCGGCGACGACGCTCTGACTGCGCGGTTTCAACCCAACTGCGGCGAGTTTGACCGCTTGACGCAGCTAGAGGAATCCCTCGCCGAAACGCTCGATCGCGACGTCTGGTCCAAATTTCTCTTCACCGCAGCAGCGGAGGCCAACTTTCTCAAGTTCTCGCAGAGCGAGGCACTCCGGCACTACCTGCTGCACACCACCGGCAACGCACCGCTACGCTGCGACGACGATAACGCGCCGAGCCCTCTCACTACGCTGGCGGCGCAAACATGGCCAAGCACCGCGACGTACCACGAAAACTTGTTCGGAAACGCTCTCATGTACGCACGTGCAGCGATTCGCTCTGTGTTTGCTTTTGAGGATGTCTTTTCGGAAGAGGTGAAGCAGTCTCCTTGAGCCAACTGCTCGCAGTTCACGGAAGCCCGCGACGAACGTGTCAAGCTGGGTGTATCTCATTTTCTCCTCTCCTTTCCTATCTTTTGTTTACTCTGTGGTTTTTACTTGATCAAATCTTTTTTGCCCTTTGGTCTCGCGATCGCAGCTGCCCATGCTCTTGTTCCTCGACCGACCGCCAGCTCGCGGACTGTACTGCTCCATGCCTCCCAATCACTGACTCACTGACTCTCCGCCTGTGACTCCACAGCATCCAACTTCTCCCCCTTTCCCTCTCAACGTACAGTGATCTAGCGACATACCTCTTTTTCAGTTCGTACCATCTCCTTTCCTCCTTTTTTTTTTCGCGTGTTAACGACCTTATTTGCTTATCAGTTTGCTTCTTCTCGTGACAATGAAATTGTACGCACTGATGATTCTGAAGCCCTTCCCTCAGGGTGTCGACAAGGACCCCGTCATTTGTTCGCAGGCCATTGACGTGTCTTCGTTTGGCTTTTTCCAACGTGCCTCGGCACGGGAATTTATCATCTTCTTGTCGCGCACGGTGGCCAAGCGCGTGGCCCTCGGCGCAAAAACACAGATTACGGAGAACGGCAATGTCGTGTACGCCTACGCGACACTGGACGGCGTGATTGGCGTGGCCATCAGCGACATTGAGTACCAGTCACGTGTCGCGTTCACGCTCTTGACGGAGCTGGTGCCGCAATTCCAACAAACGTTCCGCGGCAAGTACGATAACGTCACTGGTAAGACTGACGACTTTCTCCACTGGCCGTACCTGGAGGAGATGCTCGCCAAGTATCAGAAGCCCGAAGAGCAGGACAAAATCTTGCGGATCAAGAAGGACATTGAGGACACCAAGGTCATCATGTACAATGCCATCGACCAAATCATTGAGCGCGGGCAGAAGATTGACGACCTCGTCGCTCAAAGCGAGGACCTAGGTGTCGCCAGCAAAACCTTCTACTCCCAAGCAAAGCAAACCAACTCGGGCTGTTGTGTCGTGATGTGAGTGTCCGTCAATTGGTTGCCTTTCCCGTCCTGTGGTGGCGGGCGTGTTTGGTGTTTGGCGTTGCTTCGTATGGGCTCAAGTCGGCAGTGTTACCTCTTTCTCTGTGTATGTTTCCCCTCATCTCTTATCGTCAACTTGGTTCGCACACTGGTGGCCGTCTCAGCCTTTCAGTGCACCACCTGTGGACTGCTCAACAGGGAACAGCTCTCGTGTGGTGTGCCGGTACTTGCTTCTCCACGTCCTTGGCTCCGCCGATGGGCAGCCCCAGCCCACTCGCAAGGAACCGAACAGCGTAGCCGCGGGAATGCCTTCTTCTTCTTTCTGGGACAAAACCGCTTTCTTCCGTGTCATGTTCGCACTGCACCTTATTGCGAGTCTATCTTACTGGCTTCTCATCTCTCATCATCCTCTCGCCCCTGACCTCTCCTCTTCACCAGCTCAGCCACATTCACACACGTACACAACAACAAAAACAACAACACAACGGTTCCGCGACACGTGATCATGTCGAGTCCGGCCCCACGAATGCCCCCTATTGCAGCGGTAGTTCTTATTGGAGATTACGGTGCGGGCAAGACCGCGCTTTTCCGTCAGCTCACCCGCAATATCTACGTTGACAATCCGACTCCACGGCTTGAATCGGAACAACAAATGGTCACCATGGCGTTCACCGACCAGGAAAGCGGGTATCGACGCCTCCTGAAGCTGTGCGTGAAAGACACAGCTAACGCTGAAAGGTACGACGGCATGCACCCGTCTTTTTACCGGGACGCAAAAGGTGTCGCGTTGGTGTACGACGTGAACAACCCAACCACGTTCAGCCATTTGCCGCAGTGGTACGAGGAAGCGCAACGCTTGTGCACACCCAGGTCCGGAGAACCTCCCTTCTCCCCAGCCTTTGTTCTTATCGGCTGCAAACTTGATTTGTGTGGCTCACTGGATGCCATGCCCGTGCCCGAGGCTGACGCCACCGCCTTTGCACACGAGTACGGGAACATGCCTGTCGTCTTCACTTCAGCCAAAGAACACGCGGACGTGCGGCATGCATTCGGCATGCTTTCATCACAGATTCAGGCCAACCCTGCCCTGCTCAACGGACAGGAGTGTCCGGTGGAGTTCGTTAAGTGTGGCGGTACGCCCCGAGAGAAAAAGTCTTTTTGCTGCGCGTTTTAGCCCGTCGTATATATATTTTTTTTTGCGGTCTCTCATTTTTGCACTCTCATCTTCTTATTTGTCCTTTTTTAAAAATCCCCTTGACTCCCGCTTTTCCCTATGCCCGTCAGCCTTCTTCTTTTCTTTGTGTGTTTTTCTGTTCATCGCACCACGTTTCGTTTTCGGTTTTCTTTTTCCAAGGCACCACGCATTGTGTGGTGGTTCTTCTCCTCACTCACGGTGCGCACAGAATGTCGTCCACTGTTTTTTTTTTTCTCTTCGTCTGTGTGTTTCACGTTTCAACTCGGTTGCAAAATGCCCTCTTCATGCATCGTGTGGTCTGCACAGTTTTGTCACGCTCGGTTCGTGGTATGCAGACGCCACAGGCACGGCAGGAGGTGCGCTACCAAAACACCTTTGCTACAATCGCCGCCAGAGAGTGTTCCTCTCAGGATTCCTTAATCGGTCCTGGTTTGCCTTTCGTGGCCACAATCGTACGCGCTGATATCTTCACCTCATCGACTCACGTCTCCCCTACTCCGCTCTCCGTCTCATCTCACTCCTTAGTTCAACAGCTTTTTTTTAAATCTTTCTCTTCGTTTCTTTCTCCACTCGGGAGAGCCCACTTCACACAGACCCACAGACAACTCTTCTCCCCCCCCCCCTTTCCCTCCCAGTCGCCGATGAAGTCTCAGCTCAAGGGTGGGTACCACAAGGATGTGGATGTGTTTGTGCCTTCGTCGGAGCTCACGGTGAAGCAGATCCAGGACCAGATCCCCGCCAAGTACTTTGAGCGCTCGCTCGTTCGCAGCTCTCTGTACGTGGTGCGCGACCTTGTCCAGGTGGCCGTCACCTGCACTGTCATGTACAAGCTCGTGATGCCGGCCCTCGCCGCGATGGACGGTGCTGTGGCGGGCAAGCCCTTCCCCCTGGCCGCCCTCGCGCTGCTCGTCAAGTTCGCCGCGTGGAATGCGTTTTGGTTTGTGCAGGGCGTCAACGGCACGGCGCTTTGGGTCATGGCGCACGAGTGCGGCCACCAGGCCTTCAGCCCGTACCGCGCCGTCAACAACTTTGTCGGCCTCATCCTCCACTCGGCTGTCCTCGTGCCCTACCACAGCTGGCGCATCACCCACGGCAACCACCACAAGCACACGAACCACCTCACGAAGGACACCGTCTTTGTGCCGCGCAAGGAGAACAGGGTCATTGACCTCGTCGAGGAGACACCGCTCGCGCTGTTGTACAGCATGACCGTCATGTTCCTCTTTGGCTGGCCGGCGTACCTGATCAGCAACGTAGCCAGCCAGGACTACGGCCGCCGCGCGAACCACTTCGAGCCGTCCTCGCCGCTGTTCCGCAAGCAAGACGCGCCTGACATTGTCGTGTCCGACCTCGGCATCGTCGCGACCCTCGCCATCCTGGCGCTGTCCGTCTTCAAATTCGGCGCGTTCAACGTGCTCTGCTGGTATGGCGTCCCGTATCTGTGGGTCAACTTCTGGCTCCTCTACATCACCTACCTGCAGCACTCCGACGTCCGCATCCCACACTACAACCACGAGCAGTGGACCTTTGTGCGCGGCGCCATCGCCGCCGTCGACCGCGACTACGGCTTCCTGCTCAACCACTGGCTGCACCACATCAACGACTCCCACGTCGTGCACCACATCTTCAGCCAGGTCCCGTTCTACAACGCCATTCAGATCACCCGCGAACACATCAAGCCCATCCTCGGCGCCACCTATGTGGAGGACAGCAGCCCGCTCCTTTCGTCCTTGTACAAGACGAGGACGCAGTGCCGCTACGTTGTCCCCTCGGAGGGCGTGAGTCTCTTCTACGGCTACAACAAGCACCGCGACGGCAGCACAATCGAGTAAGCCTTGAAAAAAAAAAAAGCAAAAAAAAACAGCATGTGAACAAACAAACAAAAGCGCATTAATTTTTTTACTCTCTTTTTTTTTCCATTAGATAATAAAAATAAAGCCAAAAAATGGCAGCAGCGCACTACCACGCATATGGAGACAAAATGTGTGCGTGGATTAAGTTGGCGTGCCAAACAAGGTGGCCTATTTTGTCAGTCACTCCGCGTTCCCCGTTTCCTCTTTTTTTTTTTTTAATTGTAGTCCTTTCGTTTTTCATTCTTTTCCCGTTTTTTTTTTCGCGCTGTGACGACGAGATACGGAGGATCTCGCTTTTTTCTCCACTCCTGTGCGCCTAAAGCACCTGTTTTCCTGCGCGTGACACCCTCTCTCGCTGGAGGGGACCCCTTTTAAAAAATAGCGCGGAGATGTCAACGACACGCAAGTTGTTTGTGATACAAGGACGACCTTATAGTTTTAATGTTGCAGGACAAAATGCAACCGCACACACACCGTGACCAGCAAATCGACACGCTCACTCTTTGCCTTTCCTATCCACAATGCTTCACTACGTTCTCGCTCTCTCACGCATGTGGGAGTCCTCAAGGCCATCGCTACTCGTAGTGGTCCTTTTATAGTTCTCTCGCTTCCTTTGCAAGGAAGCCTAACACACCGTTCAATATAACAATTGAACAAGCACGTGTTGCGTGACCACGACCAACACGGCATGCCATAGTTACACTGCACTACACCCGTTCAGCTGCACAAACGGTGCAAAGAGTTCGTTCGGTTTTTCTTTCGAGGTTAACAAGTGAACCCCGCTGTTTCCACCGTAACACATCAAACAAAGCGCCTATTTCATCGGTGCTCACGGAGTGCCTTTGTATAGCTCACGCCGAGACGCCGACACCTGGAATCTGACACCATCCCCACGATCGTTGTACTCCATTCTTCTCTCTCTCTCTCTCCCACACTTTTCTGTTTGCTCCTCTCTCTGATTTCTGTTTTTCTTGTTCGTAGCAAACTGCACAAAATGTTCGCCCTCTTCTAACGATGCTCTCTGAGCATTGCTTCAACGCCTCAGGATGGTCAATCGCTGCTGCTGTCCATCGGTGCACGATGTCGGCTCACTAGCCCACCACAGCATCTCTGGAGGAAGAGGCGCACAATTGCACCGGCACTCTCGACGTGCTTCATCGAGCGTGCCGCTCCACTTCAACAGCAGAGACGATTTGCTTGGAGTCGAGGTACAATCTGCAAGCCAAGCTTCGACTTCAAGTACTGGCTGGTGTGCAAACGTCCGCTTCTCAGTCTCCACGTCTGTTCTGACTTACCCCTCTCTTTCTTTTTTACTAGGGCTCGCACGCTGTGACAACTACGCACAGACCTCTCTGTGCCATCACACTACAACGCAGCACATACAAGCTACCAACACTCTCACTTGCACGGTCGACGCCTACATTTTGTTTTTCCGCGTACCAAAGATCGTGACCTACCGTAAACTCCGTCATTGCCCATCACACAATGCGTCACACGCCGCCTCTACGCTCGCTGGGGGTGGGGACTCTGATTGTACTTCTCTTGTTCACTGCCTTCGCCACGGCAGCGGAAGACAGCCCCACACTGGCTATCAGCAACTGATAAAGTACCACAGCGCAACCCCCACCGGCGCCACCCTCACGCACGTGGAGTTCGCAACTGATTCCGGAAGCCGTTCGGCTGCACGTTGACCCCCCTCCCCTCAAGGCCGACCTTCTCAACAGACCCATTGTGGCTCCATCAACTCTGGGAACTACCTGCAAGAGTTTCTCGATCCCCGCCGAGCACAGAACTACCGTCGTGCCTGGTACTGAACGGGGTGCCGCGGTTCAAACGGCGAGGAATGCTCCCCAAAGTTGCGATGAAGGCTTACTATAGCGGACAGCTTGGACGTGCCTTTCGAAGGGGTTGCGCCATCATTCAAAGGTGGCACCTCACTCAAGGAAACTTATTGGAATTGAGCAGGCCTTTCTTTCCTTTTCCGTTATCATTCGTGGCGCTGATTTTTTAGGCATGCGCCGGCACAGCGAGCGGATCCTTCATTTTATTTTTTCATCATTCCTATTCTTCCGATATGCATTTAAAACGTGGGAAACTAGTAGACATGCCCAGATTGTGCGCCTCTCTTCGAATTTGCAGGCCAGTGAGAAGTGTCTGTCTGGTCACTCACTGATTGCACCAGACCAGCGCGTGACACTTGCATACAGGAGCGGTAGCGTGTTTGTGAGAGCCTGGGCACTTTAAGGGCATCAGGAGTGAATCCGGCCCAATAGTGGCGAGGGCTGTACACCATCGGACGCACAGAGATACACCTGTACTCGCTGGTGCACGCATACTGTGACCCATTACGTCCCTTTTTCCATGTTTTGTGTATCTTTCTACGATTCATCTGTGTGCATTTGTGGCACAGCCCTCGACCTGCTCTCGAAGTGACAATATCTCCAAAGTAACACCAACAAAACGAACCACGTTGGCGATCCAAAAAAGTTGTTCCACGTGTGAGACTGCTTCGTTGTGGATTGCTGCATTCCTCACCTGACACACGTGATTCACACCCGACCCAAATCCAAAGCTACAAGCACCGACTGACGAAGTTTTCTCTAACAGGTCTATTCTTTCCCTTTTTGCTTTCCTTACCCAACATATTCACTTTGCACCCTTCCTCTTCTCATACCCTCTTTCTTCTCTCCCTTTCGTTGGTGCTTTTTTGCGGATAGCCTCCAGTTTTCGTTTCTTCCCAGCTACACACACACACAAAGCACACATGCCGCCCATCTCTAGGAGCTACAAGGATGCACTGAAGCGGTCCTTCCAGTACCGGTCCAGCTTTGATGCCGATCGCGACCGGGGGCGAAGAAGGCTGCTAACGCCCTCCTGTCCTACCGTCGAGCGGGACTCCAACAGGTCGCCGTCGTGATGGATGCGACGGGCTCCATGGCTCCACATATTGCCGGTGCGCGCAAGTGCATCGTGGATGTCGCAAGAAAGGCGGAGGCCGATTGCGCGACAACGTGCCGGTTTGCAGTGGTAGCGTACCGCGATCATAGCGACGGAATCGAGCGCATTGAGCGCATGACCGAGTTTGGCTCTGCGCGGGATGTGGAGGTGTTCCTGTCATCTGTTGTTGCCAAGGGCGGCGATGACGGCCCCGAGGACGTGTTCGGTGGTCTGATGGCCGCCAGTAAGCTTCCGTGGGAGTCGCCGCAACGCCTGATCATCTGGATTGGCGACGCCCCTCAGCACGGCTGACAATACCACACCTCTGACGGAGACAACTACCCCGATGGCTGCCCCCTCGGCCTGACGGGCCAGAGTGTGGGGAAGGCGTTGGCCGCGAAGAATATTCCCTGTCTCTTCCTAGAAGTGACGGAGGGAACGTCGAAGATGATCACCGTCCTGACAGAGGAGTTCCGCTGTGTGGGTGCGGTGCTGAAGTCGCAGCCCATGGGCGACGTCGCGGAGACGCTGTTGCTGTCGCTCTCCGCCGGTGCGAGTGCCACCGTCAGCGTAGGTGCTGAGCTCTCCTGTGTGCCTCGAAACTACACCGTTGACCCCGCTGCGGCTGTGCCCTCTGTGGCGGACAAGTTTCTCGTCAAGGTCTACACACTCCGGCCAACAATGGACCTCCCTGGCGGCCTCCATCCGCTGGAGGTGCTGATGACGCGGTTCCCGGAGACACACGAGCAGGCGACGCGCTTGCAGATCGCCGAGAAGCCGTTTGCCGAGGGCGAGTTCCGCTACGCATTTCGGGCCTCGCTCACCGCGCTGACCTACCTCGCCAGTTGGTACGGCGTCACAGAGAAGGTGGTCAAGTGCTCCCGCTACGTTGGCTCGACGCTGGGGCGTGACCAGGCGCGCATTCAGTGCTGCAGCGACTTTCTCGCTCGGGAGTTCTCCGAGCGTGTGGCACAGCGAGACGACGAGGGCATCTATAAGTCCGTCGTTTGCGTACCTGCGCAGCTGATGAAGTACCAGAGTGAGGAGTGGCTTGTGGAGCCGTTCATTCAGGGCAACTTCCAGAAGTTCAACAACAACAACGGCGCCGTCATGGACGCTGAGGTGTACCTGGAGCCTCAGGCATTCTCCCATTTCACGCACCACTACTCTGGGGGGCGACTCATGGTCACCGACGTCCAAGGTGTGGCCAACGCAGACCACTACGTGCTCACCAACGCGGCCATTCACACTGCCTCCAGCGCAGACGTTCTTCCCGACTCGACGAACCTCGGTGTGAAAGGCATGGTGGCGTTTTACATGACACACAAGTGCAACGACGTGTGCAGACTGATGGGTCTTCCCGGCGTGCCACAGGATGCGACGGCGCTGGAGCAGTTTGTGGAGCAGCTTTTCCGTGACCCGCGCGACATTATGGCATATCTCGCCGATCACACGAACGTGGAGGCGACCACGGGGGGTCACGCCTAGCTGCTTCTTTTTTACAGTGAGTGTGCTTGTGGCACAGCCCTATCTAGCTGACCGCCACTCCACACACACCAAAACAATCACGTGGTGTTCTCTCAAACCCACAGCGCCTCCAACAGCAAACAGCAACTACACATTACAAGAGTGGCCCGTAAGTCTTTCACGCAATGCTTTTTTTCGGCTTTTTCTTTTTTTCTATCCATTTTTTCTTCTTTTCGCATGCCGTGCAGTGGCTGTTGCTTGCACGTTCTAAGCATGACTCATATACCTTTTTCTTCCCCACAATCCAACAATCAGCACAACAACGAAAGCCAACAGAGGTCTCAGACACTCCGAACCGGGGCGTGTCTGGATGTGGCCACTCACTTCAAGCCACTGGGAGCATCTGAATTGCGTGCCTCGGAACCTTTTGCATCACCATGTGATCGCTGAAGCAAATACCCGTCAGCTGCTGCTTTCTACCTTACGTGATACCCGTCTCGCTTCCCTTTTCACAGACGCTTCTCCCTCGTTCTCACCTCTCTACCAGCTCTCTGTCGAAATGACTGTGCGCTTTATTCTCCAGTTTTCTCTCGAACCCAGCCACGCGCTCACTGTGTGCGAGCCGTGGACGCGCTGGCTTGTCGAAACGGAGAGACCAAATGGCCGAGGCCATGTCATTGGCGACGTGCTCTGCCTTCGCAAGACACAAGATGGTGTCAGTCGTATCATCACAGCGATTGAGGTCGATCAACAGCTGGAAGCAGACCCCTCGACAGCACAACAACATCTGCAAGCGCACTCGTGGTGGCTGCACCGTGCACCGTTTGGTGTCGAGCGGCTGCCTGTCAAGCTGATAGTGAGCCGCTTCGAAGGGCGGCTGATCACCGGAGAGGGCTGGCATGCCGTTCCCCTGCAGCTTCGCTGCGCTCGATGCGCAAATGAGAGCCTGTCTCTCAACTTGGCGAGCTTTCGCACCATTTTGGCCACACTCAACGAGCTGAACGTGTGCTGCACACCGCTCACAGAGAACTACGCTTTCCGATTTCCTCGTCTGGTGAATCCCGCACTGCTCGCTCAATGCCTGACGCTGCGTCGCCTCAACCTCGGCAGCACAGACATCTCAGACCTCACTGTCCTTCCGTTGGGAAACCTCAAAGCGCTCTCATTAGCGTGCTGCGATAAGCTGACGGATGTCCGTCCTCTTTCTGCCGCGACGCGTCTGACACAGCTTGATCTGATGAGCACCAAAATTGCGAGCGCCTCGGTGCCATGCAAGCTTCACGGTCTCCGCACGCTGTGCCTGGACGAGTGCTATGAGCTGCGCGCTTTCCCTCGATTCCCACCCGAGAGCCGCCTCGAAGCACTTTCGTGCTGCCGCTGCATGGCCGTCTCTGATGTGACACCGCTGTCGTCCCTCTCCGGCCTGCGCACACTGGACCTCGAGGGATGCGAGGAGGTCGATGACTTTACGCCCCTCGCGGATCTCTCGGGACTGGTGCCGCTCTCCCTCAAGGCAACGCGCGTCACAGACCTGACCCCGCTCCAAACTCTTGTCGCTCTGCGAACGCTGAATGCCGAGCGCACCGTGCACCTCCGAGACCTGTCGCCGTTGGCTGGTGCCCTCGCTCTGGAGACTCTCCACGCCGATGCTAGCGGTGTCACCACAGTGGCAGGACTGCACCTGTGCCCCCATCTACGAAAGCTGCACGTCCCACACTGCCAATCCCTGACGAACTTGTTCTCACTCGCCGCCGCGCCGGCCCTCCGAGAGATCGACGCCGTTTGGGATGCTAGAGTTGTCTCGGTATGGGCCACCCACACGAACACTCCGCTGCCGTATCGTGAGCTACCTTTTTCATCTGTGGAATCTCGTTTTTTCCTACAGACGTGCCATTGGTGAGGAAGACGTCAACGCTTTCCTTCACCGCCATTCGCCACTCCTTTTGTCACTGTTACTATTCTTTATTTCACATCATATTTGTGCTTCTTCTTTTTTTTTTTCGCCTATGACTTACGTTCCAACTTCTGACACACACAAATACAACTGTGCTACACGTCACTGCGCGCGACGCGTTTCTCTTGCCGTCATTAGCACTCGTGCACTTGTGCAACTATCCCCCTTACATCGTCCCTCTCGTTTGATCTCTGCTCTCTTACCTCCTCTTTTGTTATTGTTCTTATCAGCACACCCGAGGGAGCTTTCTATTCCGCCGAGACCCAACGGGAAATGACAACGATGTTCAAGACCAGTCACGCCACGCCGATACGTCTCTTCAAAGAGTCACCGGCACGCACTGCCACATTTCTCACTGTGATTCTCATCGTGCTCGTGATGACCTACTGGTGTACTCAGCACCCGGCACGGAACGAAAACGTGTTCTCCGTTGTTAGCATCCCCCCCACTGAACACTTCGGCTTTGACGGCACGAAGACTCCCACGCCGCTTATCTTCCCCAACGTGTTCGCGGCTGCTTGGCAGGCGCATCCTCATCTCGTGGCCATCGGCATCACCCTGCGCAGCGACGAACACTGTCTGCGTGCACACGCGTTTCACTCGGAGACGTGGGGTAACTTTCCCGAAGTGGCACGCTTGGCAAACGGCTTCCAAGGCCTGGCTCTTCCTTTGTACTTGGCAGCGGCTGTGCAAAACACGGTGCCGTACTGGGACGTTGGGGTCCAGCAGAGGCTCAATCGCGACGGCAACATTTTGATCTTTCGCAGTATGGAGGAAAAGCTGTCCACCAACAGGGACCTCGTTACCAGGCGAGCACAGGACCTCGGCCCCTCTGTTCTGTTCCCTATGGCGAAGAAAGAGTCGTTGTGGTTCCGCTACGCGTATCAGCACTTTCGGTACACCCCGTTCCTGGCCAAGGCCGATCTGGACGTCTACATCAACATCCCTGCGTACCTGAGCGTGCTGCAGCAGCTGCCGCGCGTGTCGACCTCGTACGGGAGGTCACGGCCCGCGCATCAAGTGTTCTGCATGAAGGAAGCGGTGTTCATGCACATCCTCAGCCCACTGTACACGGCCACGCGTGATGTGGCCAGGGAGGTCTTCACGGAGCCCGCTCTCACGCGCCTTGTTGGGGACGCATACAGAGCGTCTGATGACCCGGATGCAGCACGCATAGGCTTGTACGATGACACGGTGCACTCCAACGCACTTTTCCGCCGGTACGCCTTTTCTGGTGTGCAGCGCGCCTTCCCGACAGAGGAGTTCAACGATGCCCAGGCAGGTGCATTCCAGCTACCACCCATCGCCGGAATGGGCAAGCTCTACATGGAGCAGATCGCCAGAGAGACTCCCGACATGCCACTGAGTGGCACTGTGGAGGGCCTGTCCGGGTACGCCTACACCTACAACCTTCCCGGCCCACTCAACCGCACGCATCTGATCTTTGTCACGGACAACTGCCGCTACCGAGATGAACGGTATCCGAAATCAGACTCGTACAGCATTCTTTCACACCACACCGCGACCAAATCCGCGTTCAAGGCACAACACATAAAGTACAATGTTGGTACGAACACGTTTGCCAAGATGTCTCATCCCACTCAGTTAGAAGTCGAAGACCATCAATTCTACTACCATGTGGCTCTGTCCAGCATTTACTGCCGGTTTGACGGGTCACTGCAAGATCACCCCGCATGGGGCTATCCCCCGTGCTGGCTCAGTCGGCCGAGCTGGGCAACAGAGCCACCGACTGCATAGTTTTGCCAGAATCATTCTGGTCGATCGCACATGCTTCAGCCTCACCTACGGTTATCGACGTAACAAGTGTAACGTGTTGCTTTTATATACACTGTCTCTCCGTCACTTAGCAGCCCCTTAATTTTTTTTTGCTTAATGCTGATAGGCTGATAGGTGTCTCGTAGCCAACCGAACACCCACACGCGCATTCACGCATCTTTTTGCTAAGTAGCTTTGAATCGCACCCTTGTACTGCCCGTGCACTCTTTTTTTCTTTTGTTTCTTTCCACTGCTCGATCAGAGCGCGCGCAGTTGCACATGTTTCCACTTCTTCCTTTTGTGCGCTCAAGGACCTACTCTTCTATCGTCTGTGTAACTCTGTTCGATATCGTTTTGTGTGTGCCACACTCGTTTCCTTCTTCTAACACTAACCGAAACTGTATTAAAAAGGATCGCATCATATCCAATAGATCCCAACAAACGCCACATGCTTACTTTCCTCCGCGCACGAATTGCCCCCTTATACAGAGTAACCACGAAAATACGAATCATGCAAGCAAACCCCTCACCCAGTGAGCACCACCAACACCCGCCCGTGTGATAGAGCCTATCGTTCTTGCCGTCAACGCACAGGTAAAAAAAGTGGGACAACACTCAAAAAATGCGTCGGGACTTGTTCCCGGGTGCAAACTACCTCTCTCTTGACAGTGATGCGCTTCCTTTCTTGCCGGCCCCCGCCTGGTGTGTCTAAGCGACCGAGGCTACGCACACATGACCAATATCCGCTCCCTCTTTCCTCCATGTCTCCCTTTGCCGATTCTGCAGCATCTACTCTCTCTTTTCTTTCTCTTTCTCTCACCACACTCACTTTTACCACTACTACACGATGCAGACTGCTGTCGAGTACAAGTTTTTCAAGGAGAAACACGTCGGCGTCGTCCTCGCTCCGTTCTGCGGCGGCCAGGGCAAGACCGGCGTCGAGCTGGGCCCT